>PVKE010007178.1:0-51609 GCA_004027555.1 Craseonycteris thonglongyai | reverse complement strand
AAGGATTGTAGCTTAGTAAAGACTGAGCATCATGCAGGCTTTTGTGGGAAGACATGCCTACAAGGACTTTGGTCACTACTGTGAAATTACCATTAAAAAGGGATTCTGTTTTGTTTTTTAATATTTATTTATTTATTTATACAGAGAGAGAGATACAGAGACAGAGACAGAGAGAGAACTGAACTGGGGGAGCTCCCAGCTCAGCACATGGTTCCACACGGGCCGGGGCCGGGACTCGATCCTCCGTCCCCAGCGCTGCAAAGTGAGCGCTTAACCCACCGAGCCATCCCGGCTTCCCCCAAAAAGGGATTCTGATTGGAATCCCCAAGTCCTGGTCACACACACAAAAAATCCCTCCATCTCCCTCTATGAAGCAGTGGCCCTGGAGAACCAGAGGGGTAATGGTGGAGAGTGAGAAAGACAAACAAGTCCTTTATCTCTTCCTATTGTTTTGAAATTAATGATAGGACATGCCAGACAAAAGAATAGTAAATAACCTCCTGCACTCAGTTTTGAGCCCTTAGAACTTTTAGCAAACTTCTGTAAAGAGCCAGATAGTAAATATTTGGACTTTGGGGGAAACTAGCTCAGGCAGACCCATGTGCTGAACTGGGGTGTGCCCCCAGTTCAGTTCTTGCTGGGGCCTATGCGGGAGGCTCCCAGCCCAGTTCCTGCCTTGCGCAGCCCCGCGCCCAGCTGTGGAGTGAAACTATATGGAAAACTAATGCTGTCAACTATGGAGACTACTCTGGGCCCTCCACCTTCTATGTCTCTCTCTGTCAAAAAAACAATAAAAATAAATCTTAAAAAAAATAAAAATAAAAATTTGGACTTTGCAGGCCATATGGTCTGTCACAACTATTTAACTTTACCATTGTAGCATGAAGGCAGCCATAGATGAAATGTAACAAATAGGTGAATATGGCTGTATCTTTATTTATGGACTCCGAAATGTGAATTTCACATAATTTTCATGTGACATCAACATTCTTTTTTTGAGTTTCCCCCACAATTTATGCTGCAAAAACTATTTGTAGTCCATGGCCCATACAAAAATAGGAGATGGGCTAGACCTGGTCTGTGGGCTGGAATTTGCCAATCCTGCTCTAGATGTGATGGTGTGTATTTAATAGTTCTTGAACTCAGTGGTTTGGCTGGTAGGCTTGATTTTTTTTTTTTTTTTAAAGATTTATTTTTATTGTTTTTGACAGAGAGAGAGAGAGAGAGAGAGAGAGAGAGAGAGAGAGAGAGAGAGAGAGAGAGAGAGAGAAGGGGAGAAAGGAGAGGGCCCAGAACAGTCTCCATAGTTGCACATCATTGGTTTTTTAACATAGTTTCGTTTCACAGGTGGGAGTGGGGTTGCACAGGGCAGGAAATGGGCCGGGGTCTCGCCCTAGTGAGAACTGAGCTGGGGGCACTCCCCAGTTCAGCATATGGGTCCACTCGGGCGGGGGCCGGGGCCGGGATTCAATCCTCGGTCCCCAGCGATGCAAAGTGAGCACTTAACCCACCGAGCCATCCCGGCTTTCCGGGTAGGCTTGATTTTAAACAGCTACAAACAAAGGAAAACAGTTTAATGGACACAAACCAAGGCTGAACCTCTTTTACATAAGGCAAGGTATACTCTCCAGAGAATGAGAAAAAAGAATCTACGTACCTTTTTCTCTTCCTTCTTTCTTTCTTTTTTAATCTAGGGACTTAAGGTTCTATCTTGGAAAAATTTTTTGTTTGTTTGTTTTTTTAAAAATATTTTTATTTATTTATTTTTGACAGAGATAGAGAGAGAGAGAGAGAGAGAGAGAGAGAGAGAGATACAGATACAGAGAGAGAACTGAACTGGGGGAGCTCCCAGTTCAGCATATGGTTCTGCACGGGCCGGGGCCGGGATTCGATCCTCGGTCCCCAGTGCTACAAAGTGAGTGCTTAACCCACTGAGCCATCCCGGCTTCCCCTATCTTGGAAAATTTGAGAGATGGGACTACTTGATAGCTAACTGGCAATTAAAATAGGTATACAGAACAGTACTGGAGATAACTCAAGTGACAACTTCTCTGTCACTGCTTGGAAAAAGGCCTGACTTAAGAAAGACTCACAAAATTTCAAGCCTCACACAAACTATTTCTAGTTTGTTCCCTGACCCAGGATCCACAGAGAGGAGGCCCCCTTCCCGACAGGGTGTCAATGAGAGAACCCCACTGAGGTACAAGAGTCAAGGGTAGAGGTAGTCCACTGTCTTTGGAAGACCTTTTTAAAAAGAATAAGACACCAACATTCTGCCCAGAATAAGCAGGACAGCAAGTTTTGGGGCTCCCAGCCCATGTGTCTGTGCTTCCGAACGCAATAATGCAAGAGCCCAGTAGAGGCGCCCCAGAGGCCCACCTGCTGGAGGACAACTTGGTCAGATCGGCTCAGAGAAAGCAGGAGCAGGTGCTGGACACCCCACCACGCCTACCTGCTGAGCACTGACAGAAACATGCTGGGCGCCTGTGCCCTGGTGCTGGGACAGATGAAGGCAGTGCTAGAGAATGACAGATAAAAGGAACAAATGGCAAGTACACTGTAAGTCCCACAAAGGGGTGGCAGGCACATCAAGGGGAAACTGTGGAAGGGACAACCAGAAGAAACCTTCCAGTCAATAAAGACAAACATGTGAGTGACTTAGGATTTTGAAGGATGTGTGAAGTGAAAGAGGGGGATCAGGGACAGAGTAACAGCAGATTTTCCTAAGCACAAAGCCTAGCTGCAGTTAAACAATCCAAAAATAACATGAATGTTGCTGTGGCTCCTGAGAGCCATCACTTACACAGAGCACCTTCAGAGTCGCCACACCCTGAGGTAACTGCATCGCCTTAGTATCCACCCATAACCTGGATTTCACTGAAGGGCAGCAGGCTCAAAAAGGCTTTTAAAAAGCACCTAGCGGGGAAGCTGGGATGGCTCAGTGGGTTGAGCGCTCACTTTGCATCGCTGGGGACCGAGGATCGAATCCCGGCCCCGGCCCGTGAGGAACCATATGCTGAGCTGGGAGCTCCCCCAGTTCAGTTCTCTCTCTGTCTCTGTATCTCTCTCTCTCTGTCAAAAAAAAAAATAAAAAAAAAAATAAATAAAAAAAATAAAATAAAATAAAATAAAATAAATAAATAAATAAAAGAAATTACTGTCTTTCTCTAAAAAAAAAAAAAGCAGAGCCAAGGTGTTCATGCTTGGTCTGTCTGACATGATCCTCTCCTACCTCCCCTTTCAGAGACCCCTTTTGTTGCTCCCTTCCTACAATACGTCACCTCCTATGCCATTACTAAGTGCAATACTTTGTCTTTCACTCTCTAAGTCTCCACTAATGGTTCTCTAATGATACTTCAGGTGGTATGACAGGAAGAGATACTTTTGTTGTTCTTAGAGGCAGAAGGACTTTTAAGCTCCGATCTACAGAATTCTAACCTGGAGATGAAAGAGCACTGTTAATGGACTTGTGACAAATGGAAGCCGTGTGCAAGAACAAATAATGCAGCCCGGGTCTATCAATGGGTACGGGTTGCCTCCTTCTACCAAGTTCAACCTGGACAAGAGGACTTGAGCAAGTTAGGAAGAATATTTTGTCAGTCCTTCTCAGGTCTCTTTCTCCCGAAGACTGACAGAAATGAAGTATGCCTTCTGGCCTTTACAGAGAGGCCAGAACAGAACTGGGTGAAGGAGAAAGAAAGACGACATACCAAGTGTATGCTCACATGAGTGGCATGATACAAACATTCAGTCTCAACCACTCCTTTCTCTCAGCAGTATGACAGAATTCTAAACTCTGATGTCTAGAGCAAGGTGTAGACTAAACCCTTGGCTAACCTGTGGGCATCCCAGTCAGTAGTCACCCACTATCACCCTCAACAGGGAAAGTACAGATGAACAAGACTGGAAACTAAACAGTGAGGTATCACTTCCACTTCACCCACCCCAAGTGTGTTCTTGGGCAGGACATTTGGATGCCCTGAGTCTGTGTCCTGAGATTACAGAGTGAAGCTTTCTGTATGATCAGAGAAACTATGCTATAGTGCCTTATTTATTATGTCACTAGCTCCTCTAACACACTTCTGAGAGGAAGAGCAAATACTGTCATTTTACAGAAAGTGAACAGCGGCTCAGTAAAGTTAAGAGACTTCCTATGGTCACAGAACTTGCAGAGGTTTCAGATCCAAGCCTTTTGACTCTAAAAACCAGTTCTCTTCCTACCATACAATGCTTTGCTTAAATGAAACAGTTCATGTGACAGGACTTAATATTGACAGCCAGCATAAAAAAAAAACCACTTTAAGGTGTATACTTTAATTCCAGGCATAACATTTTCTTCTTCACTGTAACACAGTTAGGAGACTGTTCTGCTTCTTGCAATAAATGTTTAACAAACACATTACAGCACCTTGCAGTGGTGGTGGTCCCCAAATAGATACATACATGTCCTAATATTGGGAACTTGTAAATGTAACATTCTTTGGGAAAAGGGTCTTTGTAGACATGCTTATATTGAAGATTTTGAGATGAGGAGATCATCCTGCATTATCTTGATGGGTCATGATAAATGTCCTTACAAGGGACACATGGAGAAGACAGAGAGAAGATGTGAAGATGCAGCAAAGAGAGATGTGGCCACATGGCAAGGAGTGCTGTTACCCACTAAAAGCTGGAAGAGGCCAGGAACAGACTCTTCCCTAGAGGCCCCCAAAGAAGCATGGCCTTACTAGAGACTGGACTTCTAGCTCCTAGAACTGTGACAGAATAAATTTAAGTCTCCACGTCTGTGAAAGGGAAAAACAAAGACTGAGCTCTTCTGGCTCCAGAGATGGGGCTAGTAGCCACAGAAACCTTGTGGATGAAGGTCTGGGGCTGGGGTGGGTGGGTTCATCTCTCTTCCAGCAAACTATGTGATGCAAACCCTGCTTCCACTCGACGGGTGAGTTAGCGATTTAGCCCACTTCCAGCTCCAGAAGCTCAGAGTGTGCTCCAGCACAGAAACTACCTGGCAGAGCAATACTGACTGTGTGGCGATGCCCATCCTACACGCACTGGATGAGCCTGCAGATGGCTGCTGGCAGGCCCAGCAGTACTGTTCCCAAAGCTACCTGCTCACGGCTGTGGCCCACTTACCTATTTCCCTGAATCTTTATTACACAAGCTGGGATAGGGCAGCTTTAGGATTTTCCAAGGCTATACGCCCAACAGCTGGAAAAAAATCCTTTATTTCTCTTACTATAAATTCCAAAGCCTTCTGAAAAACAAAGTTCTACCCTCCTGTCACAAACATGGCAATAAAGCCACTAGGATATGGGTGCTCAGGGTGTAAGAGAACAACAGCTTCTTGGGAAAGGTGGTAATAACAAAAAGGAAGGACTAGAGGAAAAATAGTTTACGTCTGCTTGCAAGACCTTACACAGACAGACATATCTCAGGAAAGAGGAGCGGTGAGAGTGAGTGATGTCCCTGTGCCATCCAAAGGTTACTGCTGTCACACACTGTGAATCACAGTGCTGGTGTGCCTATGGCAGTGGATTTAGAGGACAGACAGGGAGAAGATAGATTATGCCCGAGTCTGGCCCTGCCATTGGTCAGACAGTGAGATTCATCTCATTGAATCATCCAGGTTGTATTAGGAAGGTTGTAAGATAGAAAGGGCCCAGTGTTAAAATAAAGAAATTATGTCTCAGAGAGACTATGTAATTTGGCTCAAAGTCACAACGAACAAAGACTGAGCTGAGATTCAAACCCAGGTCTGTCTGGCCCGAGGCCCATTCTCTTTTCCTTTATACCAGCCTGTCTTAAAGGAGTATCTTATCTCTCCTTCAAAAAGCTGATTTCTAAGGATAAATTTGAAATGGGGTAGAGTTTGAGGACTGGGGAGAATACAAATCAATTTATTACAAAGCAACCCCTATCTTGTTGAAATCTAAGTATCATTGTGGTTTTTGGGTGTCTGATAGAGGTCTCACCATTTTTAAATAGATGACAATGTACGAAGGAATTTCTATGACGTTTTACTAAACATGAAGAAGTCTGGCTCACAAGAACCTGAAATGCACAGGAGTAGGCCTCACTAAACAAAATAAAGCGTGCATGCATATATTTCCCATTAAAAAATAAAAATTCAGGTATTTCCTTCACCAGTAGAGAGGGAGGTGAGAGAGAGCTGTAACTTCAAAACAGCAGTATCAAAGTGTAAACTGGTGGGAGTCTGACCTACATAGCTTTTTCTTTTTTTTTAAACAGCAGGCACCTGAAGCCTAAAAAACGGAAGGTTTGCTAAAATTAGGTTTTGCCTAGTGGAAAAATCCCTCACTCTCTCAGGTTCATTAGCTCTTTTACTAAAGTGTTACACCCATCATGCCTAATGGAATATTATTTAAGGACTTAATTTTTACTCTTTAGGATGAAAGAGGCAGGTGGGAAAAGAACATGAAAATAGGAAAGGGAACATGTGTGTGAATTTTCAATCTTATGCATATTTCATGGCTCTGTTTCTAACTGTCCACAGCACGTGCTCTGGCTGAGTCCCCAGAGAACGGAAACAACACAATCAGGGCCCCATGAGGGGAAGCCCAAGCTCCCCGAGACTGCTCCTCCCACAGCTGCTTCCGGGGGTGCCTTCCACAGCGGTCCTTTGTTGAGGACTGAGTCCTCACTGTTCTCTGTGTGAGGGTAACCTGCTACTCCGGAAAGTGGCTCGGTAACCTTGTTATCACATGATACAAGCAGGACCAGAGGCACCACAGATAAAAACTTGGCTGGTGTGATGAGCTAGTCCTCTGTTTTCAGTGTGGGGATGGGAAGTGATGACTGGTTGTAATCCTTTCCTCAGGACTATTTCCCATAGGAAAGAGGGTCGACCTTGGAGGTTGAAAAGCCACATGCCTAATGCCTTGGGTAACTTTCCTTGAATAATCAATATTTTACTAATAGGTGCAAATATCCTAGTTTTATCATTAAAACATCATTTCTACCATGTCTGAGTGTTTATCAAATCAGATCAATACCTATTTTGTTTTTAGGCACTTCTAAATATCTTTACACAGTATTAGTAAGGAAACTACATGGATACTCACACCAGCACACCCTTCTCCCTCGTCTATTCAGAGACACACACAAAGGCTTTCGGAATGCAGGCAGCTCAGCTCGCTCCAGGTCCCAGAGGCACGACTACTACAGAGTGCCTCTTACTACAAATGCCCAGAGTAGGGCAGAGCTCACATGGCACCATGCCCAAGATCTGTTATTTCCTTTTGATTCAAACCATTGACAGGTGATCTTCCATTAGGTATGTGCCAAGTCCCCTGGAGGACTGGCCACATACCTTACAGGAGCTCCCCAGCAGTCAGGGTGCCCTTCTTGCTCAAGCAAACAGCACAGTCAAGAGCAACTCAGGAAGTAGCAGCCATCACCGGCCTCTGGACTTCTTGGTTCCCCATGTGCTGTCATGGACACTGTAGCCAAGGCACGGTTGAGAGACAGATGCCTGTGTTAAAAAATGGGCTGCTATCACCTTGTGCCATCTAGAATGGCAGCCTTACAGGGGGAACTAGTAAGGCTTTAATTTAGGGATCACTCAATGAAATCATACTCTTTTACAATTTAAATGAAAAGATAAAATGCAGTGCTGTGTATTTTATGATCAGAACAACTTGAAGGTGGTGGTGGCCTGTTCCAGTTCTCCTTTGTCAACCATATACTGAGAACATTCTACTACAGGTACTTCATTTCCCCTTTTGTTTGGTAGGAACAAATTAATTTGGGACACTTCATTAGAGATAGGGACAACAATCTACAAAAAGCTGGAGCTCCCAGGTGAGTTAGAAGTCAAGAAAGAGCGAGAACAGCATACAGAAAGCATTCTCTATATAAAATTCCAAGCATGTGAATGAATTTAAGGGGTGTGGGGAAGGTGAGGTGGGAGGATTGATGATTCGAACTAGAAGGAATACACATAGTTGTCAGTTTATATTAGACTCTCTGGTGCCTGGGCCCATATGTGCTTGACAACCTGGCAGATTCACAACACTGAGTTGCTATCTTTTTTTTAAAATAATTATTTTATTTATTTATAATTGTTTTTTGACAGAGAGAGAGAGAGAGAGAGAGAGAGAGAGAGAGAGAGAGATACAGAGACAGAGAGAGAACTGAACTGGGGGAGCTCCCAATTCAGCACATGGGTCCGCACGGGCTGGGGCCGGGATTCGATCCTCGGTCCCTGGCAATGCAAAGTGAGCACTTAACCCACTGAGCCATCCCGGCTTCCCCTGAGTTGCTATCTTAATGAGCTCTACCACATACTGATGGCCAGATTTGTGGAGAAGAGATATTTAGCTACATAATCATAAAGGGTGTCCCAAAATTCACGCAAGATTTGAATTTTGCGTCATTTGTGTGGTAAAGTGTTGCCAACAAAAAAAAAGACAGTGTGACAGCTGAAAGTTCAGGGTTATTAAAAATGGAGCGCTACACGAAAGAACAACGCGTTTTCATTGTTGAGCAATGAAAATTTACAATTTTTAATTATAAACCTGTGTTTTCTATCAAAATTACTTCTTGCGTGAATTTTGGGACACCCTTTACAACCACCGAGAAGTCAGAGAGCTGCACAAATTAACCACTCAGGGATAAAAGTGTCATGACTTTTTTCTCATTGATTCTCCAACCTTGCTGGCTTTCAGAGGCTCACGCTTCCCCTTCCTTCACATACTATGAAGTCTGGCCAAATACAAAAGCTAGCGAACGGGCCTGGACAATTATCCTCAGCTCCTCACATAAATGGTGTGGTCTGCTAACTAGTCCAGAACTTAAGTCGATGGAGGACAATAGTCCTATTTCCTCACCCACCCTGATGTGAATGACCCCTTTAGCTGATTTCTAGAACATGGTGTGCCAACTCATCTGTTACAACCAGCTTTTTCTGAACTGGTAAACTTAAGGCAACTTTTAACTAATTAAGGATTTAATTTATTGTTACTATTTTTACTCTCTAACACACCTGATTAACTTTACATTCAAACTCCAAAGCAATCCTACAAAAGGGGCAATTGCAGAAAATGATTACCTTGAGTTGCTAGAGCTTTCCCACACTGCTTGGAGAGAGTAAACTGGCATGGTCACTTTGGAAAAATTGTGGCAGCATCGACTAATGTGTTGCTGCATGTCCTGTGACCCCTTCCAGGTACACACCAAATCCCTCTTCTTAGGAGCACACTAACAGAAACATATACCGCTGCCCACCAGAAACTCATGCATGTTCACAGCAGCACTGACTGTCCATCATAACTGAAACTCTCAACAGGAGGAGTAGGGACTAAGACATTGTAGTGGAGACCCAAAGTGGAACCTGGAGAGCGAACAGAAGGAACAACCTCTCACAACAATGTGGGTGCATCTCACACACACACTGTGGAGTGAAAGAAATCAGACACAACAGAACTCACTGGGTAAGTCTATCTAGATAAACATTCAAAACTAGCCCAACCTGCCCATGGTGGTAGAAATTGGGGTAGTTGTTTATCCTTGGGAGAGAAGAGACTGAGGAGTGTGATGGGGCTTCCGGGTCTTGTTAAAACTCACCAAGCTAAATTAGTTATGATCTGTAGTTTTGTACATTATAATTCAATAAAAAAATATAAAGAGTATCTCCTCACAGATCTTAAACCCTTTTAGTGCGACAGGCTGATATATCCATTGGCTCATACGTAGACCATTAAATTACCCTTCGCATTTTTCACTAGTAGCATTGGCAGAAGGTAGCACTAAGGTTAAAAAATATTCTCTCACATGCAGTGATCCTTTACTTTATAAATTCATTTAAGACTATTTCTGTGTGAAAGTAAAAAAGAAAAATGACCCATTTCTATTTTAAAGGCTACTTTTCTGAACTCTATTTTTCTGGCACTGCCGCACTAAGAGAACAGTTGTTTCTGAGTCTGTCAGCCCTCTGTCATGGGGGGCAGCATGGGCATATCACTTTGGAATGAGACAGAGCCCAGTACCAACTTGCTTCACTGTGCAACAAGGCTATGTGGCCTGGCTGCGCATCACTTCTTCAACTGTCGACAATGAGAATGAAGTAAAATGTGGGTGAAGGGCCTGGCATGCAAACACCTATGCTTACCAGCATGTAATTTAGGGGGAAAGGCAGATGCACTTGTCTTCCATCTTTTACAAGCTAAATGCAAATGCAGGAGCTACTCAGAAGTTCTTTGGGGGAAAGCCGGGATGGCTCAGTGGGTTAAGCGCTCACTTTGCAGCGCCAGGGACCAGGGATCGAATCCCGGCCCCGGCCCGTGCGGAACCATATGCTGAACTGGGAGCTCCCCCAGTTCAGTTCTCTCTCTGTCTCTGTCTCTGTATCTCTCTCTCTGTCAAAAATAAAAATATATTTAAAAAAAAAAAAAAGAAGTTCTTTGGGAACAATTATCGGTGATGGTGATACTTTAAGTCATCAAGAACCCAGGATTAAGCAGCTACAGTAAACTTCCTCTTAAATTTATCCCAATGGTTTTTTTTGTTTTTTGTTTTTTTTTAAATATTTTTATTTATTTATTTTTGAGAGAGAGAGAGAGAGAGAGAGAGAGAGAGAGAGAGAGAGAGAGAGAGAGAACTGAACTGGGGGAGCTCCCAGTTCAGCATATGGTTCCGCACGGGCCGGGATTCGATCCATGATCCCTGGCGCTGCAAAGTGAGCGCTTAACCCACTGAGCCATCCCGGCTTCCCCCCCAATAGTTTTAAAAACAAAATTTCTAAAATAATTACTGTTTCTATAAAGTCACTTTGTGACCTTCACTCTGTGATTCTGAAACCTTAACTTGGAAAAAAATTAGATCGCATACAGAGAACTTGAGAGCCACTCAAGCAGACAGAGAAGGACTGAGAAGAGAGTAGTCTATGTTGTGAACATCCACAAACATCACTCAGATCATGTGACAACTCTGATGACAGGAGTAAATTCCAAAATTGCAATTTAATAGTTTTGTGTGTTGTGAATGTGTGAAAATTAATGTTTCCTAATCAAAGTCATCCTAGCCCCATTTTTTGCAAAGCCAGTAAAAACTAATTCCTAAAACATGTTTTGGGTTGTGAATTAAAGATTCATGCAGATAATACAAGTTGTTAGATCATAGATTTTTAAGCTGTGGCTTCCTCAGGCAGTCATGCCTGGTGATTTCCACGAGGAGACTTAGACATCTGTCATTTGAGGAGCTCAGGCCAAATGCCACAAGTCATGGAGGGACCTTCTCACTCTTCCAAGCATCTCTTTGTATTTATCTTAGTTCACTGCTCTATGCCTTGGCCACAGAATCTGTATCCCACCCCAGGAAGAACAACCCTAAGCTCTTCTAGGCACTTAGCACATTACTATAGAGCAATTATTAATATATTAATAAAAATCTTATAGGATGACTGTTACTAGAGCAATACAATACACAGCACATCCCCATACATGTTGTCCTCTAAAAAGGGAAGAAATGTGGGTAGGGGACACTGGAATTAAAGGTGCATTTTGTTTTAATGATGCTGGTAGTTAAATTTGAATGAACTATATGCTCAACTTCCAAGGTGGTTAAAATGTGGCAAATAGCCACCAACTTCAAAGGACTCCCACAAGCAAAAGACAGGACAAACGCACACAACAGAGAGAAAAACACACCCTTATTGGTCACTTTTGGAGATGGGAATGAAGGGGGCTAGTAAATATTCATCTAAGTGATAAAAAGAAAGGATAATGTTATTTATCCAGACTTTCCTGTAAGGACTGATTTCCTGGATAACTGAATATGATCAATGAAGACAAGTTTTTTTGTTTTTAAATAAAAGAATTGCTACTAATAAATGCAAGAGAAATTTAAGTAAGTGCAGAAGGAATAATAAATTTAGAAATCCTGCCATTTTGCAATGCCTGATGAAATAACTGATCTAGAAAGCTTTCTCAATGGCAGGTAAAGCCTTATGTGAAGTCTGATGGGGAACTCTGTAATAGATGACTAGCAACACCAGAACCACTATCCAATCATAGTATCACAAGAGTGACAATCGACTTTACAGGAAAAATTCCTGCCTTCCAAAAGTGAACGTGACCCTGATAAAATATCTAGAGAAATCCTCTGGTTTACAGGCGTGTGAGAGGGAGGAAAGGGGGGAGGTAGACAGCTGCAACAGTTATCATGCACACCGAGTATACAACTGGACAACAGCCACAGGGGGAAGACCCTGGTTTCTTTTAACACATTAATGGCATTAAAAAAAGAAGAAAAAGGAAGGGGAATTGTTAACACAGTAAAATAAATTTAAGAGAACTATCAGCAAATGCAATGTGTGGACCTTATTTGACTACTGATTCAAACAAATGACACCTTCAAAGGTATTCAACTAATATTAGAAACTAGGGTTACCATGTCGGATGTGATGATATAGATTACTTTAAAGAATAAGATTTCCACTGGTTAGAGATACATTCTGAAGTCTCTTACCCCAAAATGAGGAGTAACAGATAAAGCATCAATAATATGGAAGCCGTGCAACAGGTATTGGGGAATTATAATACTTTTGCCCACAGCTGAAAAGTTCCATAACAAAAAGTTAAAAATGGCCGAAAGGTGATGGTTGTGGAAGCTGGGACATAAGATCTCACCGCCCCATTCTTTTTGTGTGCATCTATCTTTCAAAATGTCTAAGTTAAAAAAAAAAGTGTAGATAATCTAAGAATGACTTTTTAAGGATCTCTGAGCTATATTGTCCATTCAGAGGCCAACCTACCCAAAGAAAGGCAACATGCCCAGAAGATTCTGAAAGGAGAACATGGCAGGCACTGTGTGGTAAAGGCTACAAAATCCAGTTCTCACTTGCCTACAACTTCCTGCATGGCAATCAATGGAGATTCTGAACAGTCCTTGTCACAAGAGCTGTGTCAGCCCCTGATGCTCTTCAGGCTCATTTGTGAGCAGAGCCTTCTCTCACCTGGCTGGGGGGGGTGAGGTGGTGGCATCTGGTGGTGCATCAGAGGGTAAGGAGGGGGCTGCTGATGAGGCATCATGCTGGGGTGCCCTGGTGCCCCAAGTGGCACTAGGCCCGGTCCTGAGTGCTGGTGAGCCTGTGCAGGGCTCTGCCCATGCTGCTGCTGCTCCATTTGCTGGCGGGCTCGCAATTCTGCATATTTCAGCTGTTCCATGTGGAAATTCTGGCGTTCAGTAAGCAACTGCTGCCTCTGTTGCTCTAACTGTTAAGAAAAGGAAGGGGAAGAGAAATGACATCAGGAGAGGGTCTCAGGAATGGAGACAGATAGGACATTTACCTGATGCCTGAATTCCCAACCTCATCAGTTACATAGCCACCCCACCTCCTGAAAACTCTACAATGAGAGAAAAGGCATTATTGCATGAGTAGCATATTTCCACTAGGACTCCTGTTACTGGGGTCAAGGTCTTCTCAGTGTTAAGTATGAGGTCTGCCTTTCCTTGTCCTTTACCCAGGGGAGCTATTGTTCTCTGGGCTGACTCGGGATACATGTAATCCTGTTTGGCAGACCTTCAGATATTTAAAGTTTCTATGACTGCCTTAATCTTCCCCAAGTGAAACAAGCCTCCCTTCTCTTTTTTAGTAGTCCCTCAGATGCTAGTATTTCAGGTTCATCCAACCTTCTCAGACGCTCTTTCCTGTATGTGATTCTTTTGGGTTATTATTTTAGGATGTGACACCAGTTAAATCTTCTGGATGAGTGGATGTGGCCTTAGCTGCAAAGACACATATTTTTTTATGTGGAACTTCAGCAGTGCCACTGTAAATCTTAGCTTTCATGTACGCAAAATTATACTGGGTGACACATACACAGTATATTTTAGATGTCTAAAGAAACACTATGAATCTTGGTTTGAATATAAGCATTTCAATATTCATGATAATCTTTCTAAAACCCAAGTTAAAATACAGAGAAAAAAAGTTATTATATGTGCCAGGAAATTCAGAAACCATGTTTGATAGAAGATCAGAGAATGGAGTCCACCTTAAATGCTATCAAAATTAAGTTAATTAAGGGTTGTAAAAGAAAAGCAACTTGAAAAAGAAGAAAAATAAAAACTCAGATTTCTGGAAGTAAGTAGTATAAAGATCATAAGCAGGTTAACAGATCTATTTCTTTTCAATAATGGTTCATCCCACCATTTTTGATGACAAGATCTAAGATGCTGGGAGAAATTTTCTAGAGTTGTGTTGTCCAACACAGCAGCCACAAGCTGCAAAAGACTCCCAAGCATGTATGTGGCTCATCTGAAATAAGATGTGTTGTAAGTGTAAAGTACACAGTAAATTTCAAAGACTTAGCATAAAAAATATCATTTTCATATTGTTTATATGTTGTAATATTTTGTATATACTAGATTTTTTTCTTTCTTAAAGATTTATTTTTATTGTTTTTGAGAGAGAGAGAGAGAGAGAGAGAGAGAGAGAGAGAGAGAAACAGAGAGAGAGAAAGAAGGGGGACAGCCCAGAGCAGTCTCCATAGTTGTACATTAGTTTTCTGCATAATTTCATTTCACAGGTGGGCACGGAGTTACACAAGGCAGGAACCAGGTGGGGGCCTCCTGCATGGGAGGTACGTCTGCGAACCAGGGGCCTCCCACATGGGAAGCTTGCCCCAGTGAAAACAGAACTGGGTGCACACCCAGTTCAGCATGAGTCTAAACGGGCTGGGGCCAAGATTCGATCCTCTAACCCCACGGCTGCAATATGAGCATTCAACCCACCAAGCCATTCCGGCAACCCTATACTGGATTTTTTAATGCATCTACTAGAAAAATTTTAAATTACACATATGGCTCACACTATATTTCTGTTGGATAGCACTACGGTACTTCAAAACACTTAAGAGGTTAAGGAATTATAACACTTTAGCTTTCAGAAGCAGCCAGTTCTAAAGATACCGGTAAATACTATACTATCATTAGCAAAAATTATGTGGAATATGCATGAGAATTAGCCTAAGGGTCTGAACTGTTAGCAGAGAGCTGCTTGGGGAGAAGTTTCTGTGAAACTGAGTAAGAAGCATCTCTGGCTATCAGAAGCATCAACAAAGGAATGTCTATGGGGGGACGGGGTGTGGGAAGAGACCATGGACAGGCATGAGGACACAAGACCAGGTGAGGAGAATAAATGCAGGGAACAGATGGTAAGGCTTATATCTTGGGTGCTGATTAGCTGACTTTCAGAGTCCCTAGGAAGGAGATCTGAAAGGATTCTGTGAGAGGTTGAGGGTTGTTACCAGGAGGAGGGAGACAGGATGCTACCATGGTTCTAACACAGGGGTGTCAAACTGGTGGCCCATGGGCCGCATGCGGCCCCCGAGGTAATTTTTTGTGGCCCACGATGCTCTGAAATAAAATAAAAATAGAAAAAATTGTTATGAAGAAAATAGCGCTTAGGGGAGATTGAGGCAATACCGTACACACAATTCCCTCGTTAACCCTTTAACTACACGTGGCCCAGTGCCTTTCCTGGGGGCCTGTGGGCGTGTATAAACGCGCTGACTCAGTTCCTGTGACGTTTGTAAATGTGACGTGGCCCACGTGAATCTTGCCTGTTGCACCAAATGGCCTGTGTTTTAATTGAGTTTGACACCCCTGTTCTAACAGATCTGTGTGGGCTTTTTTTTTCTAGGCAGTGTGACCCAAAGAGGGTAAAGATTGGCCTGGTTTAACTTCTCATTTGCAGGATGAGAAGGAAGCTACCAGATGTAAATAGCAAAAGAATCCTCTGCAAGTCTCAGATATGCAAGAACACTACTCAGTGAGATGATATCAGTAAGAGGGAGACTGAAAACAAAGGGATTTAGATTCTGACTATAGGTCCTAGGTTTTGCTTTCTTCTAACCATTCTTTCTAGGAAATTTAGACCTTTGCAGAGGTTAGACTTTAAGAGGCTGCCAAAAAGGACCTCCTACCTATGTTCTTGTTGAGCCACTATTGGTCTGCATAGCTTGGCTCAAGTCCTGCAGTTACATAAGAACTATGAAATTTAGGTCAAGATCTGCTTTATAAAGAAGCCACACACACTGTTACTGGAAGGAGATTTTGTCTCTGAAGGGAAACTGTATCATCTGCTTTACCGAACTCACTGGTTTTTTAACTCAAGCAACCTTTGTTTTCATGAGCTTCAGTTGTCATTTCAAAGTATAGAAAGTGATTAAAAGAAAATAATTAGAATTAAAAAGGGTAAGTGATTAAACACACACACCCCCTCTCTGAAAGAGAGCCCAGTTTTTTGTTTTTTTTTATATCTTTTTATATTTATAGAGAGTAATTATTTTATCTTCAGTGTATATTTATTTCTATTTTACTTTTGACAGATAAAGAGAGAGACAGAGACAGAGACAGCTAGAGAACCGAACTGTGGGAACTCCCCAGTTCAGCATGTGGGTCCTGCCTGGGCCGGAGCCGGGATTCGATCCTCGGTCCTCGTGGCCTCAAAGCGAGCGCTCAACCCACTGAGCCGTCCCGGCTTTCCCCATGAGAGCCCAGTTTAAGTGTCAGCTCCGATTGGGATGAACAGGTCCTCTGAAGTGAGAGCAGGCGACCAGCTGACTCCAGGAGGGCCATCTCTGCCCTGGGGCTCAGGCAGCACAACTATGGGCACACCCTGGCCTCATCATGCAAAAGAAAACTCCTCATCATTACTGACTCCAACCGAAGACTGCATTCATGTTTGTAGCAATCAGAGGAATGTGAACTGGGAATTTTTGAGGAAAATTTTATAGTACTGAGCAAATTTTAAATACACTTAACCAATGATACTACATCTGGAAATCTATCTTAGACAACTATATGCATATGTATATAATGACAGTCATTAAAATATTATTTTTTGATGTACAGTTATGTCTAAGATAGATGGAGTAAAAAAAAGCAAGTTTCAATATTTATAACATAATCCCCATTGTATTAAAAAAATTTGTGTCCATGTATAAACATGTTATATACACACTGAAAACATCCTGCAAGACAACAGTGATTATTGCAAGAAATGAAACTGAGGGTAGAAGAAATTTTTTTAATTTACTAATTTCTTTATTATTTAAAAAAATTTTCATCACACATATTGTTTTTGTAATCAAAAAACAAAATGTTAAAAACTGCCCAAGTTGGGGATGCCGGGATGGCTCAGCAGGTTAAGTGCTCAGCTTGCAGCCCCAGGGTCCAAGGATCAAATCCTGGACCTGGCCTATGTGGACTCATATGCTGAACTGGGGTGTGCCCCTAGTTCGGTTCTCACTGGGGACCATGTGGGAGATCCCTTGCCACCTTTGGAATGAAACTATGTAGAAAACCAATAATGTGCAACTATGGAGACTGCTCTGGGCCTTCCCCCTTCTCTCTCTCTCTCAAAAATAAATAAATAAATAAATAAATCTTAAAAAACAAAACAAAAAAACTGCCCAAGTTATATGCCACAGATATAGGTCTTGATTTCTTGTCTCCCTTTTCCATTTCCTAGGATGATGGATTAAGTCCCAATAGGTAAACTGAACAGTGTATCAGGTGTGAATGAATCTGCTTTCTTTCATGGCTCCAGTCTGGCTCTAGGGAACCCAGTCTCACACAAAGCTGCTTGGAGCCCTGCTCTGAGGACACATCTGCCAACTGCACTCTATCAAACCCTGCCTTCCTCTCCCCCTCCACTCCTGCACTGCGTATGCAAGCAGTGCAGTCCAAGAGGAACCCAAGCACAACAGAGCACTTTTCTGTACCAAGACCCCAAATGCAGACACAGCTGCAAGTGCAGCTGAGTCCACACAAAGCTCTTCTCCCAATTTCATTTGCATAAAGCATGGAGGAGGGGTGGGAAAGATAAAAGGGGGGAGGGGCACAAAAGCCATCCACACTGTCAAGGACTGAAACATCAGCTGAGACTTGAAGCCTTGATGACTTTGCCTCAGGACTGAAGTAAATAATCACACCTTTCTTTGAAATGTTTGGTGTCAGTGACCAGACCCCCATTTAAGAAAATTAAAGTTCAATATAGACATGCTCATTCTTTCTTACACCTGTGGGAAAACAAAACACAACCTTGCTGCTTTCACATGAGCTTCTGGAGGCAGAATCACAAAGGCTGTTGTGACTGGTCACTCTGTTTTTGTCACAGTGTGCCTGCTTCCTGAGGCCATGCATCTTTTTGGTTCAGAACTACAGCTTTCATAACCTCAAATAAAACCACCCCTAAGGTAATAATAGTACATGTCTAACAACAGATTCACTTACATGACAGGCAGGCAGCACAGAGATGAATTACTACAAATATGCAGAAAACAAAGCTAAATATAATTTTCCAGGGACAGTCTAAAATTTACTTTTTGTTCTTTCTTCCTTAATTTGTCATAAATTACAATGAACTTTTCTAAACCTACATCTTATGTAGGAGGTTATCCTCTTAGCAATACCTTTAGATTTATCCAGAACCTCATTTCTATTCACTTCCAAGGCCACCACCCTGGTCTAAGCCAGCATCAGTCACCTTATATGGATTCACAATATCCCCTTTCCTAACCTTGCCACTTTGTTATTTCTTCCCTACAAAACACAGCAGACAGACTGATCCCTGCTAACCTGTGCCAGTCCTCTGCATTTATTCCACATTTTTACTGAATGCATAAAATAGGCTCTGCAATTATTCCTCATCTGAATCAGAGGAAACTGAAAGCCCTCTAGATGGCTTACAGGGACTTCTGTGATTGGTCACCCTTACCTCCTCCTCCTTGTTTATCCTCCAGCCAACCCACCTACTCCTCAGTTCCCAAACACATTACGGTAGTCATGCTCCTGCCCCAGAGCCTCTAAGATGAAGGTGTCTAGCACTTAGAAGTGCTTGCCCAATTGTCAGTTTCTCAATGAGGCCTACTTGGATGACACCACTAAAAACTGAAGTCCCTCCCTTGCCTCTCAGTAACTCCTACCCAGCCTGTGACATATACGTATGTAAAGACGCAATATACACCATATTTTTCTTTGTATAAGTCCCCTACTTTTCTAACTCAACATTAAGAAATCAATACACGGGTTACTCCTGTGTTTAAGATGACCCCCAATATTTGGTCTAACAATTTCAGAGAAAAAAATTATCTTTTTTTTTAAGGTTTATTTTTATTGTTTTTGACAGAAAGAGAGAGAGAGAAAGGGGAGGGCCCAGAGCAGTCTCCATAGTTGCATGTCATTAGTTTTCTACATAGTTTCATTCCACAGGTGTGCGCAGGGCTTTGCAGGGTAGGAACTGAGCCGGGGGCCTCCCGCATGGGAAGCTCACCCCAGTTCAGCATATGGGCCCACATGGACTGGGGCTGAGATATGATCCTCAGTCCCTGGGGCTGCATAGTAAGGGCTTAACCCGCTGAGCCATTCCAGCTTCCCAAGAATCAATACTATTTATCATGTCACTTCCCTGAGACTTTGTACATTCCATAACTGCCATCCTCCAATATTAATACTTTATGAGAGGGCTGTAATAACTGCTACTGAGCTCTTATTATACCTGCATTCATAGTATCTTCAAAAGGTAAAAAAATTTTATATCTTTATCCTTAATTACTAAATACTTAACACTCAAGAGAACATCTGATTTTAAGTCATTTGAGGAAAGAATTTCATTTCATTCTTAAGAATGTTAACAATTCTTAAGAATCATACCTGATTGTTACACATTTCAAGAATCATCCTTGATTCTAAGAAAAGTTTTTAAAATCTAATGCCATATAAACAAAACCAATTATTTCTCTAGAAGTCCAATGTGCTATATCCATTGTGCCAGAGAGCCACATGCTTCAAAACCAATTATTTAATTTCAAAAAAAGTACACCCTGAAGCTACTGTTTACTAGGTAAAGATGAGCAGGAGGGGAACTAAGGCTGGACGGCAGGCAGAAGTGCACAAGGTGGTAGAAGGCGCTGCTCTCAGCGGGTGGGTTTGATTACTTTCCATAGTCTCAATTTTTTTGATCCATAATAAAAGAACCTTGCATATCTCAGCATCTCTAGGTTAAAATGTGATAAGAATGGCTCATTTTCTTCATAAATTACAAAGCGCTAGATGGAAACACAGCACTGAACAAATACAGGTTTGAGACCTGGCTCTGTCATTTGTGAACTGTGTCACCTGAGGTATAAAATGTATACTGTCTAAGCTTCAGGTTCTTCATCTATAAGAAGGGGTAACAAACAATGACCTTATAGTCCCAAGCAGAATCACTACTCAATTCTTATCCAGGAAATTCAAAGCAATCAGTATTTTCTTGTTAATGGCTTTCTCATACAGATTTTGAGATCAAATAAGAAAATCCATATAAAGTGGTTTAGCAAAGTGACCGATCCAGTAAATGTTCATAATGCCAACAAAGACTTACAATTAAGAATTTACTGGGGAAGCCAGGATGGCTCAGTGCATTGAGAGCTCACTTTGCAGCTCTGGGGACCAAGGATTGCATCCCGGCCCTGGCCCATGTGGACCCATATGCTGAACTGGGGAGTGCCCCCAGTTCAGTTCTTGCTGGGGTGAGACCCCGGTCCAGTTCCTGCCCTGTGCAGCCCCATGCCCACCTGTGGAATAAAACTATGTGGAAAAACTGGTGATGTGCAACTATGGAGACTGTTCTGGGCCCTCCCCACTCTCTCTGTCTCTGTATCTCTCTCTCTCTGTCAAAAGCAAAATAAATCTTAAAAAAAAAAAAAGAAATCTACTATATAGCTGATTACTGGTTTGCATATAGAGGCATATAAATATTTACTGAACACTTATGTGTTCTAGGCACCGTGCCTGCCATATATTTCTCTCATTTAATCCTTACAACAGCCCTGTGTGTAAATCATCAGTAGAAAAAACCGCCACAGCTTTGCTGCCCACAAGGAAGGACAGGACACTAATGCTGGGATGGAGATAAACATCTCCATCTTCACTGGAGATGAAGGTTATATTTTCATTGTGGAGGAAATGAATGCAAGGCTTTGAGGTTCACAGGACTCTTTTTCATTGCCAAGAGAGCGAGCCTGCCAGCTGGCCCCCAATGATCCTGCTTTCCAATATTTATCTCCTCTGAACTGAAGGCTGTCCACCCCACACCCAACCTCAGACCCAAGGTTGATTTGTGATCAAGAGAATATGGGAAAACTGAAGGGATGTGACTTCCAAGTCTGGGTTATAAGAGACAATGGCTTCCATTTTGGGTGCTCTTTCATGATCTTTCTTTTTCACTCACGCTGGGGGAAGCCCTTTCCTTAGTACTGGGGAAAGGCTCATGTGTCAAGGAACTGAAGTCTCCTGCCAACAGCCACCTGAATAAACTTAAAGGTATGTCTGCCAGCTGCAGCTGAATCTTAAGGTGACTGCAACCATGTGATAGACCCTGAACTTGACCCACCTAGTTAAGCTGAATCCAAACCCTCAGAAAACATATGACACTTTGTTTTGTTTCAGTCACTAGGCTTTAGGGTAATTTTTTACACCACAATAAATAATATAGATGTGCTACTAACATCTAGGGGCTAGGGATAGGGACAGTCCTATACAAAGAATGTTCCTGCACCAAAAATTGATTAAGAAAACGTAGGCCAACACCAGATATCTGAACAGAGAAAGCAACCTTGTGTGATCTAGATTCAGGAGTATGTTTCCCCAACATTTACAGTTGTGCAGTTTTATACAGAGACTATCTTCTAAAACGTTTCATGTGTTCTAATTAGAATTTAACAACAACAAAAAAAAAGATTAAAAAAAAAAATTTTATTTATTTATTTTTGACAGAGAGAGAGAGAGAGAGAGAGAGAGAGAGAGAGAGAGAGAGAGAGAGATACAGAGACAGAGAGAGAACCGAACTGGGGGAGCTCCCAGCTCAGCATATGGGTCCGCACGGGCCGGGGCCAGGATTCGATCCCAGGTCCCCGGTGCTGCAAAGTGAGCACTTAACCCACTGAGCCATCCCGGCTTCCCCCATCCCAAAAAAAGATTTAATTAAGAAAAACACAGAGTGGAATTATATAATTTGAGATAATTATTAAAAAGCCACAGTGCAAGGAAAATTTTGAAGGACTGAGAAGTGGAGCCATTATACAGGACCCCCTGGGTATTATGAATTAGTGGCGAGAACTGGGAAGGGACTGAGGGCTCAGCTATTACAGGTGACAGTTCCATCAGGGGGTTAAAAGAGTGTGTGACCCTCAGGTTTGCCCTCTACAGAGAAAGTGACTGAGAGCTGAGGAAAGAGCCCTTGACAACCTATTATTCTATAAGCACCCAGTCAGGGTCATGCCAATCTTTCAGGCTAACATATCAGTCCTACACCATGAATGACAGCAGGGCATCTGGTGGCTAGTGGGAACTGCCCAGTCACTGTATCAATAATCTATTATATTATAATCTATGAATTGACAAAAGGGCAGCTTATTGGGACTAGATAAATACAAATACTCACCCCTCAATGCTTCAGCTCACTGCTGGGAAGTTTCTCTACCACTCTCTCCTTCTCCCCATCTTACAGATACTCCTCCTTTCCGTTCCCACAGGAGCTGAGACACTGTACTGTCATTTGTTTTCTTGACTGTATTCTCCATTAAACTAAATTAAGTCCTCCAAGCAGACTTTTCCACTTTTCCAGCTTCTGACACTGATGCTGGCATACATTCATTCAACAGATACTTAAATGGGGGCCTATGATATACCAGTTTTGTGTTTACAAAGATACCAGACTGACTCTGCCCTCAAAGAGTACCCGCTCTGGTATGGAAGGTGGACACATGAATTAGCGATTAGAGTTTAGTAAGTGCTCTGTTAGGCTGCCATGGCAGCCAATGAGAAAGGCACATCAGTCAGTCACTGGTCAGGCTGAGGAACAGAGAAGGGAAGAAAAGGGGGCCTTGCTGGCAGGGGGACCAGGATGCACACAGGTGGCACAGAGAACAAGGCCACGAAGGAAGCCTGCATGTGGTGGGACATGGCTGGTACACAGAGGGTGGAGATGAGATGGGGGTGGCCAGCAGCCCTAGGGCAGGAGAGGGCCAGTGGTGGAAGAGACACTTACAGGGGCAGGGAGCTGGCATGGGGTGGTGTAGGGTATGGGTAGGACATGCACTGAAGCAGCCTCACCACCCTCCTAGGGCTAGATGCCTGCTTAAGTGGCAGAGCTGGTCTCAGAAAAAATGAAAACGAGCTATTGTGACAGTTACCAGGATACTTGTCATGAGGATTTTGCCAGAACTTGCTTGGACTGACTCCTCAGAAATAGCTTAACAAATACAGACATATCCTTAACATTAAAACTCCTCTAGGATCTAAAGATTCTACCATTTAGAGATACCAGTAACTCATATGCAGATAAAGTCAAAATAATCAGAGGGAGATAATCCTAATTAAATCCTCAAATTTAGCCCAATACTTAGAAAGTCACCAACTCCTTTTCTAGTCAATTCCTTGAAAGAAATTTCTCCAAAGAGCTTACTCTGTTTTCCAAAAATTCCCATATCAAATGGGTCCCTGCCTTTATGTTCCTTACTTATTTTTAGCCTTTTCATAATTCTCTTGATTCTATTTGGGCCACACCTAGTATGAAGTGTCTGCTTCAGAGAATGCGGCTTAGGGGCCGCGCAGGAGCCGCCCCCGGCCCTTCATACAGAGGAGAGGGAAGGAAGACTGAGGGCCGGGTCAGGTCCGAGGAGGGTGTGGTGAAAAGGGGTCAGAAATACGCTTTTAACTAAAGATAAGAGGCACTGCTACTTTCTGGTACTGTATTTATATTGAAGAAAACACAAAATAAAGAAAATTCTGGAATCAGATAATAGATCTATATGGATTCTACTTTATTGGTAACAACTAGGTAATGAAATAAGTCTAAGAGGAGAGAATCTGATGCCATCACGTGTCTGGAAAGCTGTGTGCTCTAATGAGCTGATATCTAGACAATTAGTTTCAGAATGTGAACAGAGTTCCTTTTATTTATCATCACTGCTTGAGAATCCTTCTGCCAGGGAAAAGCAAACACAACAAAAGACAGAAGCTAACCACAGAGACCACAGAATGGGCTGCCACTTGTTTTATTTAACTTGGAATTTATAAAACGTGGGCAGAGTTCAACTGTCAAAAAGTCACTATAAAATCCCCCTTACTTACAGCCTCTTTTTCTCTGTCCATGATCGTTTCAAGCTCTTCAAAATGCCGAAGTTTGATCTCCAGTTTCTTCATCTGTGTCTCAACCAGAAGAGCAACCAAGGACTTGATCTTTCTCTCCTCCACGGCAGCCAGGTGCTAAGCACAAAATATCGTTCAAATTATTTAAACATTTGCTTAAAAAGGGGTAACCAAATGCTGAAGCTGCTATTAAAAGGGGAAATTAGGTAATTAAGAATGTCCTATATATTCCCTTTGTGTGTTACTACCAAACATTCATTTCAATTTAAAATGCCAAGTGTCCCAGAATTTCTGGCCCTTATTGATATAAATCAGCAATTTTAAAGGATTAAAGGAAAATCCTTCCCGCAGTGAGCTCCTCCCTTCAAAGAACCACACCAAGGAGAAGGTGAACCAGGGTCTTTATGGGCAAAGAGGAGGACACGGGTGGCCGGGGTGCATTTTCCTATTTACCAACCCTTGTCTCCCACCCTCACCCTATACTCTGTCCCTCGCCTCGATATCCTTCCCTCCTTATGAACTAACTGTCCAGGGGTAGAAAAACAGTGGTCCCACTCAGCACCCAACACTCAGATGGAAAACCTCTGCTTCTCTGGTGAGTGGAACTGTGTATAGGGTGATAAAAATTCCACCCTGGCCTGAAAAGAGAATCTAGAGCAAGAGAAATAAATACAGTACAAGACAGGTAGTAACTCTGAAGAATATGCCACTAGCATGCCAGTTGCCTGCCATGGAACTGATGATGAGTCCCATTCATGCTTCTTGACAACGCAGCAGCGTGCAGGGGAAGATAGCACATCACTCAGAGAAGATGAGGACCCCATATTTAGCCAAGGCCCTGAATACCTGGCAAGGGACCAATCCCACCATCACCAGGCACCATCTAAAAGCTTATACCATCAAACTCAGACCACCACTTTGAATTTATTTTTATTATACCTGCTAAACTTATGTCCTTATCTTGCGTCTAAAAAGGTTTAGAGAAGAACCATGGAATGGCAGGCTTACTGATCTCTGTGTTTCTTACAGAATCTAGAAGGAGCTACATGCAGGAGGATTTTTTTTTTATTTAAGTTATTTATTTATTTATTAATTTTTTGACAGAGAGAGAGAGAGAGATACAGAGACAGAGACAGAGAGAGAACTGAACAGAGAGAGAGAACTCCCCAGTTCAGCATATGGGTCCGCACGGGCCAGGGCCGGGATTCGATCCTCGGTCCCCGGCGCTGCAGAGTGAGTGCTCAACCCACTGAGCCATCCCGGCTTCCCCTAGGAGGATTTTAATATGTGCTTTTGGGAGCTAAATCGATAGATAACAATTAAAATGAAGTCTTATTTTTCACTCTATTATAGTTGAAAAAGAGAAAAGTAGTCTTCTACCATGGGACTCATTGGCAGGTAGACTCAGAAGTATAAGCAAAAGGTGAGCACTTTACCTTCAATTACCTCCAATGACACAAAAATACAAATTATAGTTGGCTTATTAACAGTTACAATGGAAAATGGCATGACTTTTAAAAAATGCATGAAAAAGACCTGCCAACCTTGAATTCTATACTTACTGAAAATACACTTCAAAAACGAAGGTGAAATCAAGACTTCAAGAGAAACAAAAGAAAAGTCATTGCCTGCAGAGTAGAAAGTTCTAAAGAGAGTTATTTGAACAGGAGGAAAAAATCTATTCCATTAAAGAAAACATTAAAATAAAGAAAGAAACTGAGAAGGAGTTGACAGGGAAAAGTGAATTATGTTGAATCATATTAAAGTAGTAGTAATAATAATTTGAATTTAACTCAATAATTTAAGAATGCAACATGTAATTATTAGAAAAAACACTAATAACAAAAATATGTAATTAACAAGATCACAAGAGAAAACAATAAAAATATTGAATTAATTAAAAATAAGACGTTACTTTGGAGCAAACTGGTGAGTAGTACACAGGACTGCTTTGTAATATTTTGCAACTTCTATGAATCTAGTTATTCCAAAGTAAAAAGTGGGAAGAAAAAAAAGCCTGTCCAACTATCATACGGTAAGAATGAGATTAAAACCATGGTTTGAAGGCTCTTTTAGTTTTTTATGTCATCTTGGTATGAGGTAAAAGAGATATTAAATAAGTGGTTGTCTAGACAAATGTTATTTTACTACCTCATGCATTAAAAGTGGTTTGATTATGCTGAGAACTTAAACTGGACTAGCTTTAGTTCTTAATTAGATGTTTTTAAATGTTCTTTAATAATTCTTTTAAGATTTATTTTTATTGTTTTGAGAGGTGAGAGAGAGAAGGGGGGAGGGCCCAGAGCAGTCTCCATAGCTGTTCATCATTAGTTATGATGTTGTTTTATTCCACACAGGTGGATGTGGGGCTATAGGGCAGGAACCGAACCAGAGGCCTCCTGCATAGGAGGCGAGAACCTTTGCTGCTGAGCCATCCCAGCAGTTACTAGCTGTCCCACACTTCAGTATATGGGGTTGTATGAGATGGGTCTTGGAATCAAACCCTGGACCTCAGTTCTCAACCTGCTGAGCTATCCCAGCATCCACTTCCTTCCATAGTTTTATATGTACTCACCTTGTCTCCTTCTACATTAAGATTTTTCTGCACTCTAGCCCCTGTGAATATTACTAGTCTCATTATGTTGCATTGCACAAAGGTTAACAGAAAGGGGGAGGGGAGGCCAGACTGTTTACTGCCAGTGTAATCATGGCCTAGAAGTTACCTTGCCTCTCTGGGACTGTTTGAGAATCTGGAAAACAATTGGGACTCACATCAGGATGGTTGTGAGGACACATACACAATGATAGCAGGAGCCTGATACTTGTGAGCTTTTTAACACTGCTAATGCCCTGGGAGCCCATTTTGTCAGAAGACCTCCTCTACCTGTACTGGACCACTCCCAACATGACTTTAAGACTTGGCTTCAGGCATCACTTCCTCTGGATAGCTTCCCTGCACCACTGCTCCCACAGCCTCCACGCCAGAACTTACCATGGCATTTTATCTATTCCCTCGAGTTTCACTCCCAAGGTCCAACGCCTGAAAAAGGCCCATGTTTATATATTCATGGCAATTTTAGACAGGAAAGAAATAAGGAAGGGCATGAGGTGGGGAGCAGAGAGGACAGGGAGAACAGGTAGCCTTTATCAAAAGACTAGAATTCACCTGTGTCTGAGGTTAGAAAAATTACTAGAAATCTCAAAAAGTAAATCTGGGACCTTTGAAGTAAAAAATGCAACTGTTACCAGCAAATAATGGCCTTCAAATGAAAGAAATAAATTTGAAATTTAAAAGAAAGAAATCAAATCAAAACCTGAATCTCTCAACTTTGATTCTATTATCAAAAATTTATAGACTTATTCAGTCTGACCTCTAGTTAAACAATTTTTTTTTTATTTATGAAAATTACCCATCTCAAGTACAAGAACTATTCACTAGTGTGGTTAATAACATCTGGGTTTTGAGCAGAAATGAGAGAAAAGAGTTAATGTGCAACATTAAGTCTGGCTTTTTCATATTTCAAGTTTTAATATTAATAATATGACTTTATACAATTATTGAAACCAAATGCTGTATCTTCTCCTCTTTCTCCATTTTGCAAACCTTATTTATAAGAGAACAAACAGACTAGTAAGTTTCTCTGAAACAAGTAGCCAGGCCTGTGCATTGTCTCTTTCTGAATTCTGCTGACTGAATCCTAATAAATTTGTTAACATGTTATACCTCCTGTATTTCTAGATCTTGAGGAACAGCCTCTTTTTGTTAATTTAACTTCCATGACTAGTCCTTCATATTTTACTGGTAAGATTCTCTCTAGTCTGGGAGAAGGCAAGAAAGTAACTTCTTTCACAGAACAGCATATTTCCTGCTTCCAAGACTCAGAAAATTTTTGCTAATTTATGGATTTGGTGATATGTAAGTACCAGATCAATCAAGTAGAAGTCACAGAGGCTTCGAAACAGATGGAAATTACGAAGCCTTCACAGAGTGCTGAAATGATTAGATAAATGTTACCAAGCACTAGGCAAAAATTGTTAATGGATCCAAATACTACTTATATCTATTTTAGAAAAAAAATCTTAGAAGATGGTAATAGACTTACTTGTTGGCATACATTATGGAACTAGGGGGAAATACTAGGTTTATTAAGCACTTAGGTTATTCTAGACACCATGGTGTAATTTTCATGGTGGGCATTTTCATGCTATTTCTTTTACATCTTCTAATAATAACCTACCTAGCAAGAAACACACTATCTCCATTTTATATACAGAAACTAAAGCTTAGAGAAGTTAAACATCTCTCCAAGGGTCACAGTTAAGTGAGATGGGAATTGAACTGAGCTCTGAAGAGTGCCTAGAAACAAAACTAGGCAGTAAGACAGGTGACACACAAGACTCAGGAAGAGTTGACAGTATTATTTAAAACAGTATTGTATAAATGCTTTCTTCTTTTTCCTATTGTGTATTTTTTTTTAATCTTAAAAATTATTATTACTTATTTTTTTTATTGTTTTTGACAGAGATAGAGACTGAGGCAGAGAAAGATAGAGAAGAGGGAGGGCACAGAGCAGTCTCCATAGTTGTATGTCATCGGTTTTCAACATGGTTTCATTCCACACAGGTGGGCGGGGGCTGCACAGGGTGGGAACTGGCACAACCCCTCAAGCCAGGGGCCCAAATGGGAGGCAAGAACAGAACTGGGGGACTCCTGCATGGGAAGCATACCCCAGTTCAGCATATGGGTCCACACGGGCTGGGGCTGGGATTTGATCCTCCGTCCCCAGGGCTATAAAGAGTGCTTAACCGTTGAGCCATCGCTTCCCCTGGATCTTAAAAATTAGAAACTTAAGTCATAATTGGTATACGGAAAGTGCTAAAAAAAAGAAAAGGTTTCTTTTTGAGCTAGCCATTGTTATTTATTTTTTTTAAGATTTATTTGTTTGAGAGAGCATGAGAGAGAGGGACACACACACACATAAGTGGGGAAGGACCCAGAGCAGTCTCCATAGTTCTATATCGTTAGTTGTGACAGTTTCATTCCACACACGAGGATGTGGGGTTGCAAGGGGTGGGAGCCGAATCTGGGACCTCCTGCATGGGAGGCAAGAATGTTGCCAAGAGCCTCGCCTCCCAGCAGTTACCTGTTGTGCCACAATTTAGCATGTGTTTGCACATGCCAGGGCCGGAATTAAATTCCAGACCTCACGACTGTGAGGCAAGCACTCAATTGCTGAGCTATCCTGGGATCCCATCATTGGGTTTATAATTGTAAAATGTTTGAAAATGTTTTTTATTAGAATGGAAAATTATGTCAGATTACGCTTCTGGGTTGAATGTTATCACCAGGCTCCAAGTATGCAGATCTGGGTTTTGGTTTTGGTTCTGTCAATAACTAGTCACATAACTTTTGGCTCACCATTAATTTCTATGGGTCTATTTCTACATCTAGGAAATGAAGGAGTTCAATACACTCTAAAATCATTACGCGATATTGTACATAAAATGTCTTTGTTGGGAAAGCCGGGATGGCTCAGTGGGTTAAGCGCTCACTTTGCAGCCCCGGGGACTGAGGATCGAATCCTGGCCTAGCCCGTGTAGACCCACATGCTGAACTGGGGAGCGCCCCCAGTTCAGTTCTCACCAGGGTGAAGCCCCCGGCCCAGTTCCTGCCCTGTGCAGCCCCACTCCCACCTGTGGAATGAAACTATGTGGAAAAACCAATGATGTACAACTATGGAGACTGTTCTGGGCCCTCCCCCTTCTCTCTGTCTCTGTATCTCTCTCTCTCTGTCAAAACCAATAAAAATAAATCTTTAAAAAAAAAAAAAAAGTCTTTGTTGTTAGTGCTTAAAGTATCTATTCAGGTAGTATTCCATTTATAAACTTGTGTGAAAATCAAATATACAAAAGTAGAGTAAATGTATGTGTCGTAAATGTGTACTTATATGTGTATGTGAAAAGGAAGGAGTTTCAGTACAAGAAATTTTAAAACAGTGGATCTTCCCTGATTAGAACTCACCTAAAAGACTCACTCCCCTCTAGGTTACTTTTCCTGCATTTTATATAGTCTTTAATTTTTTTCCTTTTCCTTCACAACTAAATGTATACCGGTAGTCTAATAAGTGAGTTGAGGTTCAAGGTTAATGGTTTGACTGTAAGTTTGTAAGGGATCATCCATACCCATTTTAGGCATCAAATAAATCTAGTGTTATATTAGTGTCTGGCACATAATGAAAAACTCAAATACTCATTTAATGAATAATCAAAGTATGGCACTTTCCAACTGACAGAATGCTCTTTTATACTTTAATTGACTCTTATAATAATCTTGTCTAAAAGGCAGGACTTCTAGGTCAGACAAAATGATATAGGTTTAGAAGAGTTATTTTAGTTCTCTAAGGTTAAGAGACTAGTCAATGGCAGAGCTGGAAGTACAATTTAAAATTCCAAATCCAAAGGCCTTTCAGTTAACTCCCAATGTTCATTAAGAACAACTGATATGTTATGGATAGTTTCTAAAAATTTTTTAGAAGAGACTTGTGGTAGATTAAAGATGGCCACAAACATACTGGCCTTCCTTCTATCAAGAGGTAGGATCTGGGAAAGCCGGGACGGCTCAGCGGGTTGAGCGCTCGCTTTGAGGCCACGAGGACCGAGGATCGAATCCCGGCTCCGGCCCAGGCAGACCCACATGCTGAACTGGGGAGTTCCCACAGTTCGGTTCTCTAGCTGTCTCCGTCTCTGTCTCTCTCTCTATCTGTCAAAAGTAAAATAGAAATAAATATGCACTGAAGATAAAATAATTACTCTCTATAAATATAAAAAAAAAAAAAAAAAAAAAAAAGAGGTAGGATCTATGATCTGTCCTCTTGAATCGGGGCAGGCTCTCTCTAACTTGCCCAATAGAAAATAGTGCCATTTTCTAGGGCCCAGCATGGGAATGTCATGTCCTATCTCTTGGAACATTCTTTCTGGGAGTACCAAGATGTCATTTAAGAAGTATGATCACCTGCTATGAAACCACAGGGAGAGGTCCCCAAGACTACACCAGGAGAAAGGACACAGCCATCCAAGGACTAGGACTTGGATCCTCTGGATGAACCTTCCTGTGAAGTAAATATCACTAAATGACTCAGGTCATGCTCGGAACAGAATCATCCAACTGTTTAGTTCTCAAATTTCACAAAATCATGAAATATAATAAAATGGTTGTATTTTAAAACCACTAAGTTTCATTATTGGAAAATAATCTGATATCTGGATATAGGGTGTTGTTTCAACAAAAAACTTAAATGTGACTTTGAGATTATGCAGTGGGTACAAGTTGTGAGGATCTCAAGAAAACCACTGGTGAGAGTTGAAAAACAGAGAAGGAAATATTACTGGAAATTGGAGAGAAGTAAAGATCTTTCTTGTAGTAGTAGTACAAAGTTTGAAAACATTGTCCCTTCTGGTGCAGTGGAAAAAAGACAGAGTAATTAATGAACTTGTGGATCTCGCTGGAGTGACGTCCAGGCAAAATGTAAACGTTCTTTTATCTTAAGCAGCTAAAAGGGAAAAGAACCTTTCCACTAAGAAGAAACTATTCACTTTCTAGGCAATTATTATTGGAGTCAGAAATTGACAAGACAATTTAGACTAGAGCAGGGTTGGAAAATAAAACTGTTTCTCATCTCTGGTTACTCCCAGCAAGAGTCTGAAAGTAGAAATGGCTTCAGAACAAAGATCAAATCCATAGTAGTACCAGTAAAGCATGACGTTAGTAAACGGCTCAAGGTGTGGCCAATAAGACCTTTTGAAAGGAGTGCATAGTAGGGTTTCTAAGAATCTCAAGGGTGTGCCTCTGAGCCCCTCTCTACTAGACAAGAGGGCCTCTATTGTTTTCCATCAAATTTGGGAAGTTTTCAGTCAGTCAAATTTCTTTTCCTGCTTCTTTTACTCTCTCGTTTCCCTCTGCGACTATTGCTAGTCAAGAAAGCCAGGGGAAGCCGGGATGGCTCAGTGGGTTAAGCGCTCACTTTGTAGCGCCGGGGACCAAGGATCTAATTCTTGCCCCGGCCCATGTGGACCCATATGCTGAACTGGGGAGTTCCCCCAGTTCAGTTCTCTCTCTGTCTCTGTATCTCTCTTTCTCTCTCTCTCTCTGTCAAAAAAAACCCTCAAAAAACAATAGAAATAAAAAATAAAAAAAAAAGAAGGAAGATAGTCAGCAGCAAAATTGGGCTCATTTTTTGTTTTTTTAAGATTTATTTTTATTGTTTTTTATAGAGAGAGACAGAGACAGAGAGAAGGGGGAGTGCCCAGAACAGTCTCCATAGTTGGACATCATTGGCTTTTCCACATAGTTTCATTCCACAGGTGGGCGTGGGGCTGCACAGGGCAGGAACTGGGCCAGGATCTCACCCTGGTGAGAACTGAACTGGGGGCACACCCCAGTTCAGCGTATGGGTCCACACGGGTCAGGGCCGGGATTCAATCCTCGGTCTCTGGGGCTGCAAAGTGAATGCTTAACCCGCATGGTATCAGTAATCAAAGTATACAGTGTAAATCAATTTCAATTAATGCTTATCTGGTAAAGCCTTGTGACTGAAAGGTACAATGAAAATTTTCCTATCTCAAGAAAGAATTTCAGGCATAAAGGAGGAAGTAAGGTATTTTTGAGGGGTAAGAATCTTCCTGCTCTTCCAGAACTAATATCCAGTTACCATTGAACACAAACCTACTATAGTCATTTTAGCATAGGTAGACATGGGGTAATAGCGGAATAAATCTGAAGGAAATGCTGTGTTCTTAAGAAAATGTGATCTTGGGGATACTGGGATACCTCAACAGGTTGGGTGCAAGTCTTGTAGCTGTGAGGTCCCAGAATCAAATACATGCCCGAGGCTGTGCAAACCCATGTGCTGAGCTGGGGCACAACTGGTAACTGGTGGAATGGCATGGTGATGAAGGTTCTTGCCTCTCATGCGGGAGGCCCCATGTCACAACTAATAATGTACAGTTATAGAGACTGCTCTGGGCCCTCCTCCTCTCTCTCACCCTCTCTCAAACAATAAAATAAATGGTTTAAAAAAAAGAAAAAGAAAATGTAATCTCTGCTATCCTGTAAGAACTGAATTCTACTGCTTCTGAAGAAGAGAGAATGTTTAAGTTTATTCCAGTAATAGTTCTGGGCTCTTCTTTCCAGCTAAACCAAATCACCCCAGTGGAAAGGATCCAGTCCACTCATCCAATGAAGTATCACTCTTAGGGTGTCAATTCACAGCTTGTCAGTAGGTGCAAAGAAAAAAAGGATATGCCACCAGAAAGTCCCTCGTTGGCAAAGACGGGGAAAAGCCAGAAAGTATGCTCACCCTGTATGTTTTGGAGCATGATCCAGAACCTCTAATTACTACTTTGTGTCAGAGTGCCAAACAATTAAAATGTTATCAAGAAAACTTTTAATAACAAGGCTGTTTACAGACACAGAAGAACAAAAAGCAATAAAGACAAAACTTGGACTGGCTAGAGAAGTTGTGCTAATTATAGTAATTTAAGTGAATTCCTTACCCCTTAATTGCCATGTAGCACAAAAATGATTACGGTATGTGTGCTATGGAATGTATTAGACTCAGCTGTGAGTGGCACTGAACAGTATGTGTGTACTAAGTTGTGTAGTACAAGCACCTGTATGTATCACTTTCACAAATCAGTAAAAAATGGAGGTGTTTTGAGAATAAAAATCAAAGTTCCCAGTTAGAAAAAAGAGGGAGTAAAAATTGAATGACCTTGAAAGAAAATGTTCTTCTGATACTCTTATATGGAATATCCAAAAGCCAAGAAAACTGACCATAAAAACTGCAATGAAGGAGTCAAACAGCTGTGGCAAGGTGGTCAGAAGTGCACAGAACACAAACTTTTGCGCTCAAAGTCACACATCCGAATAGCTATGAGGTCATCATGTTTTCATCAGCCGTGAAAACATCATGAAGCATTTTGTAAAACTTTTTATGGTAATCTACCATTTTAGTTCCTTACCGGGCAACCTCTAGTAAAGCACAGAGTTACAGAGAGGAGAAACAAAGGAAAGGAGTGAGATAACCATGCTCTGTGAGGGAGAAGAGTGTCTAAAAATGCTCAGCTGGAGACGAGACACTTGCTTCTGTCTAGTAGAATTGCATGTAACAGTTCAGGATAGACAGGCAAGAAATGACACATGAGAACTGAGAAGGGTCCTACTCATAACAAACTCCCAAATTCCCTTACTATAGACTTTGAAATAGCCTAAGAGAGACAGGAAGATCATCTAATGAAGTACTGTGCTCATATTTGTATTTTTAAAGATCCTTCTGCATACTATTATATGATTCCATTTATATGAAATCAAAAACAGGAGAAAATAATCCATTGTGTTAAGAGACAGGCCATCAATGACTCCTGATGGGAGGTACAGTAGCTAGAATAGAATCTGAAGAAGCTTCTGGAAGGCTGATAATGATATATTCTTGATGTGGGCTCAGTCTGTGAAAAACTCACTAGCCACAGATATATATATATATCCACTCATTTGAATATGTTATACTTTAATAAAAATTAAAAACAAAGATTACTGTGGCTGAAGGATAGAGAATGGGATGCAGGAAACAGGCAACAAATGATGGGAGGTAGACCGAAGGTAGCAATGAGGGGTTGAGCATTGTCATATGAACTAAAGAACATGAAATATTTGATTTGGTGGCTGAATAGCTACAGAAAATGAAAAAGTATGAGGAGTCAAAGATAACCTGAGGCTGCAGGTTGGAAGACTGGGTGGATGGCTGTGCTATACTCTGATAAAGGGCACAAAGGAGGGAAGCTCCCTGGCCTCCAGCTCTCCATTTATAAAGTAAGAAAGTATGCCTAAGACTACCCTTATCCTTAAGGTCGGACAATAGTATGAACAATAAGAACTTAAAGGGAAGCCGGGAAGGCTCAGCAGGTTGAGTGCTCGTCTTACAGCCCCAGGATGTGCAGCTCCAGGATCCAAGGACTGTATCTTAGGCCCGGCCCATGCGGACCCATATGCTGAACTAGAGTGTGCCCCCAGTTTGATTCTTGCCAGTGTGAGCTTCCCATGTGGAAGACCCCCAGCTGGTTCCTGCCCTGCACAGCCCTGCACCCACCTGTAGAATGAAACTATATTGAAAACTAATGACATGCAACTATGGAGACTGCTCTGGGCCCTTCTGTCTGTCAAAAACAATAAAAAATAAAAAGTAAGAACTTGAACAACTGAGAGATAATGAGATGCTTAAGAGTCAACAAAGAGACTAAAAAAAAAATGCTTCCAACGAAGGAGCAAAATCAAACAAATGTGAAAGAACACCCAAACTGGTGTCTACATCACTGCTCACTTAAGAGTGTATCTCAAGAATTCCTAGAGGTGAGAGGTGGTAGAGAAGAGATTCTCTAAAATTTTGCCAAAGACTATGGAGATTAGGAAGAGACTGGCAAGTATGAATATACAGACCTCAAGCCATTGTAATAAGAACAATCAGCAGAGGGGACTGTGGCCTGATACCCCTTCCCCACCATTTATACCCATGTCTGATGGGTAGGCACTCAAAACAACATTTGTGGTTTGAACTGGGTCACATATGGATCTCTTATAAATCATGCTCCACAGATAAAACCACTTGGAGAAGCAGTTTGCAATAGCTCAGTGGTATAGGGGAATTACAGATGTACATGAAAGAACATCTTTAACCAAAGGATTAAAAACAGCTCAAGATAAAATGATTAGGTATGTTCTAATAACTACTGCTTGCAATGTGGTAACATAATGGAGGAAAACAACTTCTGAGGGTAAAAAGGAGAAGGGGTTAAAAGGTTTTTTAAAACCACATATTCATGCCTGGAATGCTTGAAAATGCTACATTAACAAAGCAGGGAAAATAACATTCTCTTCTTAAGTATGCTGTGAAGCCAATACTGTGTTATAAATAGAGAAAGACACCCCCAGAAAAGCTGGCAAATTCAAGAAAAAGCTATTTTAGTTTTCCTCTCCTTTCAGTCTGTAAGAGCAGGGTAAAGTATTTATATAAGGAACCAGATTTTTGTCTTAAAAATCACAAATATTTCAAACAATAGTTCACAAGTTCTGCAGGCAAATTAGACAGACTTTAAATTCTGACTTCAGTCTCTGCAGTCTTCGCAAGGCTGAAGAACATGATGACCACATCGAGAGCAGTCACCCTTTAGATCTACCCTCCTACTGTCTTCCTCCTGCCTGCAAAATTCTCAACCTAGAGATGCCCTTCAAGCCAACAGTCCTCTCTTTTTGGGTGCAAGGCTCTCTATGCTAACTGTTCCCAATAACCCAAACACAACATGACCATTCATGACTTGAGAGAGCACTGGGAAAGGCCTGTCAGGGCAAACCTTGGCTTTCGTTGCAGCTGAGGCAAGAGCAGCTGCTGCGGCTGTGGCTACGTTTCCTTCAGAAATTTCATGTTCTACTTTCTTCTTCCCAATATCACTTTCTCTTTCTTTACAAGTATCAGTGAGTTCCTTGTTCTCTTCAGTCTCCTTTTCCTCTAGGGGGAAAAAAAATCAGAAAGCTTTATTAGCAGTGTGCCCAATCTCAATAAACCATCCTACTTCTCACCTCTGCCACATGACAAACTAGGACTGATGTTACAAAGAGATCTTTTTAAGATTTTTACTGAACCTAAGTCTGTCTGCCTCTATCTGAGATAGATTTTCTAAATAGTATACTTTGTGTTTTCTTCATTTCTCTAAGCTCTGTGTGTAGTTCCCCTGAATATAAAGGAAAATTCAGAGGAACTAAGCACTAAAACAAACATGTTTATTCCTCTATCAATGAAGTGCTCTGGCAAACCCTCGGGCCAGAGAAAATCAGAAAAGTCAAGATCAGAGCACTTCCGCAAGCCTTCTGAGATAGGCACGAGAAGATCCGCCAACAACTGATACTGAAATGATTTAAATGGCACGTCTGTGGTGATGTTAGTAACATTAAACAACTTATCTGTCTATATGCTACTGAAAACAATGCAACTACTATAATAGCATTAGCACTGGTACCTACTTACAAAATAAAAACTCAAACTGCACATTTATTGTTACATTAAGAAACAAACTCAAAATAAAATGAGGACTTATACCTACGCAATTAAAATGCTGACATTTCTCCAGTGGCTTTTACAGTTTTACATAATAAAGTCTAAAGACTTTCCTCAAATTACCTGATTTGGTATCCTCACTAACTTCACTATCCTGTTCCTTCTCACAATTTTTTTCATTTTCTCCATCTTGTGCTTTATCACCTTCATCCATTTCATTTTCCCCTTTGTTTTCTGCCTGAAGGGAGTACAAAAGAGCACAGTGAGCAAAGATGGCCCTTTTACAACTGAATATCATAGAATAACGAAAGACTCTATTATTTTGGACAAAAAGTGGACTAGGTTCAAAAGGGACTTAGAGAGAAAAGCTGGAAAAAAAAAATTCAGAGAATATCTTTCACTACTTCAACACCTGAGTGCTAACAAGATAATACATAGTCCCTGCCCTCTCTGTTATAAGCCCAGGCTTACAATGTCCAAATGTCAGAGAAATTCATTTATGTTATTTATTGGTTATGGAGAACTACTTAAATAAATGATCTATTTGTTTTCCAAAGAGCATTTAAAATGCACATTATCAAACAAGAAGGAAGATGAAATGCTGCTTAACTAAAAAGTTGACAAAACACTCTATAATACAGCCATTTACTAATGTTTGTAGGAAGAACCACAACAGAGCATCAGTGGGCATGCTCTGGGGACCAAAAACTTCAGTTTCTCGGTTCAACATCTGGTATCACTTGCTGATTTTGAAATCCCTGTAACCTTGGACAAATTTGCAATATCATGATCACTGATTTGATGAGACTGTTTTAGGGATTAGATGAATTCACAAATGTACAGTACAAAGAATAGTATTTCGAACAGTGTAAGAACTATATTTAATTTTACTATCATCCTCATATCTATATATAATTTTAAAACACCACATGCATGTAATTAGACCATAAGTCCTTGCTTATATCTAGTCACTCAAAGTGACTGATGGCTCTGACATGCTCCTGATCTTGAAGAAGCTGGAAAGTTGGTCGATGGCCCATGGTTTGGGAACCTCGGTCCTCAAAGATCTAAAAGGGACTAAAAATATCAGGGGACTAAACCCAAACCATTATACCATGAGAGGAATGCTCTCTGTGGCTTTTCTGTTCTGGGAAATTCAAACAGATTTCACCTTTTCAGACTGCTGACCATCAGCATCTGTTTCCATTTTTTCTTCTTCAGTTATTTCTACAAACAAAAGAATAAGAACATGTAAAACAATAAGAAAAAAAAGCTATTCTAGAGCTATGAGTGTCTGAAATACAACTATACACAGTAATGTGGATGAATCTCACAACCATACGATTGACATTAAGTGGTCTACACAAAACAACACATAATTTATGATTCCGTTTAAATTAAAAAATAGGTGCTAGAAATCAGGATAGCACTTAACCAGGGAAGGGGTGGAAAGCAAGCAAGCAGGTTCGAGGAGGAAGGGCCTGGGATGCTAATCAATCTCTTGATCTTGCCGCTGCTTAAATGAATGTGTTTAAATTCATAACAGCAACATAGTGAACAGCTGAATATGGTGGTACGGTCAACTATATCTTACAGATAAGAAGTTAATGGAGATTTTTTAAACAAAAGCATAAGATAATCATATAAATTATTTTTCCTTTTAGAACTTAATACATAAACAAATATTTCAAACATAATGAAGGTTTGGTGTGATTTAAAGTAAAAGCATTCAAATATCCTATACCTTAAATATATTATCCTCTTATATATAAGACTAATAGTACTGATAGTCAATGAAAATATGTAAACATAGACAAATATGTTTACAACTAACAGTGTTAAAGTTATTAAATAGGAAATTCCACTTTTCTCTGACGCTTGAGGATGAAGTCAGATTATCTTGCCTCCAGAGTTAAGGTTGACTAGGAGATCTATAGTACATATTTTGGGACATTGTGAATCTCACATAAAGTAGATGTCCTTTTAAGGATCACCACCTTCCAAAAAATCCCAAAAGCCAACACCAGAAGCTGGACCAGAGTATGAATGAAGTACAGGGAGGACCCAAGCATAATGGCCTGTAATAGCTCCCCCTGACAAAGCTGAGCCTTGGACTATCCATGTCCAAAGCAGGGAAAGGAAGCTTAGGGTTCCTGCACAGAACAGCCACAAGGGTCAACAATGTGGATTTCAAACCAGCGGCAATCCCTGGCTCTATAGGAAACAGAATCCTCAGCAAGTAGTTTTTCCAGTCCCAATTTTAGGCAAGATGGTATCTCAGTAATGAGCTCACAAAGCAAACACCAAGAAAGGAAGCCACAAAGACTGAGCAAAAACATTAATCAAGAGATTCAGAACCCAATGAGTGTCAATATGAGAGCTGTCAGATCCTGAATGTAGAACGGCCATGGATGCAATATGTAAATAAATAACACAAAAAATCACAAAGATCTCTCAACAAAAGAATATTAGAGATGACCAAAGATTTTTAAAGAATCATCAAAAGATCAAAGCAGTGTTAACAAGGTGAAGAATTACAAAACTGTAAAAGACATCTAAAGAAATTACCTACATACATAGGACAGGAAGATGCAAAATGAGGCATGGAAGAAGATATGCCAGGCAAAATGAACCCAAGGAAAGGCTGCCTTTCCGTGGTAATACTAGTCAATAAAGACATTAAGAATAGAGCATTATTAGAAAGATAGAGTAACAACATAATGAAGAAAAGGTTTATCCACCAGAAAACTTAAAATTTTTACCATCTGACCCTTTACAAAATAGGTATGCCAACCCCTGTGACAGAAATTTAATGCTAATGTGATAGTCCTCCTTATGAATAAAGATATTCTGGACATTTCTGACTCAAGGTCTCATATTTAATGTTGAGAACTGGGGACACTGGTAAATAGCAGATGTGACCCGAACCCATGAAATGCTTACCATGAGGGAGAGACTCTAGACAGAATGGCCTCACATGATTCCTGCCTTGTTTTGCAAATCCTTGTATAATCAATCCTGAGTGTGAGGAGCATGTGTGACATGCTTTCTAAAAGACTACTACAAAGGTGATGGGATGTTCAGTAATACAAGAACCTGCGTTGTTAGTACACTGTGCTAGACTCTCCTTGTGGCTTAATGAAGAAGCTACTGGGGAGGCCTAAATAGCAAAGAACTCTGGGTGGCCTCTAGGAGCTGAAGGCAGCTTCCAGATGACAACCAACAAGAAGCTGAGGCTTTCAGTTCTCCAAGTGTAAGTTGATGAACTGTGAGAACAGGAGTGAGCTTGGAGGTGTATTCTTCAACAGTCAAGCCTCCAGACAAGAAGAATGTATCCCAGCCGCCACCTCAACTATGGCTGAAAGAGAGCCTGAACATTTAGGCTTTGCAGATTTCTGACTCACAGAAGATCTGAGATAACAAGTGTACCTTGTTTAGAGCCACTAATTCTGTGGAAATTTGTTATGTAGCAATAGATAACTACCACATTTACTAAATCTGAATGAAACAAGGGTGAGAAGCACATGAGCTAGCATCCATGATAAAAATATCTTCAGGGACAAACCGGAAATAAGAAATGCATTGTCAATCAGGTTCTGCTCTATCTCTTGCTCCATCTACCACAGATGCAGCAGTGATGCCCTTAATCCGTTACTCCTCCCTCCCCTTTGTCCCATACCACCAAACCTACCTTTGAGAGGCATCTGTCTTTTACTTTTCCTAGAAAGTTGAGTTGAGCTGTTTCCTCTTACTCACCAGTCCAGAATTCTTCCCTTAACAATCACCATCCCTTTTCCCTAGCTTCTGCAATGAAGTGACTTTCAATCTACTAATATGGTTAGAAAAACCAAAATGAGAAGAGACAGAGAAACCATTCCTCAAAGAGTTGGGAGAATTGGGAAAGTCAGTTTTGGGAACAGAAATAAATGCTTGTAAATAAATACCTGTCTTTATAAGCAATGACTAAGTCATGATGCTCCCTGGAAGGCACTATGATTATTTGGTGGGAGCTCTCTCCATTTCCTGTACATCAGCTGTAAACTACCAGCAGTTACATTCAAAAGCAGACTGAATCATGTTACTTCTATTCTCTGGTGACTTCTCATTGTTCACCATAAAAAAGTCCATTAAAATCAGCCTAACACATTTACATAGCTGTACTTGGTGACAGTACGTGCTCCCCATAGACTTCTTGCTATTAATGTAACACCTATGTACATTTTTTTTTTTCCATTTTCTTAATTGCTTAAAAGGTCACCTTCCTTTGCAGGCTGCCATAACTGACCCAAACATAACGGTGTTTCCTCTACATGTGCCTCTATCTATAGCTGTATTTCTTTTTTTATATCTCCCCCAAACTGAAAATTCTCTAAGGAAAGGGTGTTTAATTTAGCAATTCATAAAGTATGGTCTAGGTGTGCTGGGGATCCCCACGGTAAAAACTATTTTCATAGTAACACTAAGATATTACTTGCCTTTTTTACTCTCATCATGCACAAGTGTAAAGTGTGGCTTTCCCGAGTCTGCATGACATATGAGTCAGCTAGAGGAATGTGTACCTGTGTATTGTTTTGTTTTAAAAGTTACTCAGTTTTAATTTCTAATACAGTAGACATAAACATTTAATCCCAATAAACTGAAGCATTTGGGGATCCTGGAGATATATATATATATAGACATACATTTTTTTTTTTTAAACTAGATTTATTATGTAATATTAAGGCACCATTTTGTTTTTTTGTTTTTTATTGTTTTTGACAGAGAGAGAGAGAGAAATACAGAGACAGAGAGAGAATTGAACTGGGGGCACTTCCAGTTCAGCATATGGGTCCGCACGGGCTGGGGCCGGGATTCGATCCTCGGTCCCTGGCACTGCAAAGTGAGCGCTTAACCCACTGAGCCATCCTGGCTTCCCTATTTTTTTTTTAATTGTTAAATTTATTGGGGTGACATTGATCGGTAACAATTAGTTTCCAGGTGTACAAATCTACATTATATCACCTATGTATTGCATTATGTGCTCACCACTCAGAATCAGCTCTCCTTTCTCCTGGATGTTTTTAAAGAGTTAAAGACCAAAAAGTTTGAGAAGTGCTACTCCAATGAGTTTTTACCTCTCAGGGAAGAACAAAGTGAGGCCCATAGTAGGAACTCACTCAACACTTCTAGGAGACTGATCAGGCCATTCCTTATATTAAAGTTCAAGGATCCCATAAAGCTGGCAATATGCAGTCCAACCATGCTCACAAGCCATGCAAAACACTCTCCATAATCTAACTCCAATCAACCTTTGTGGGCTACTCCCTTTCCACATCCTTATTTAAACTTTGTATTGTAGCCAACCTGGTTTACCTCCCACCCTCTGAACCTTTCATTTCCATCTCTGTGGCTCTGTCCAGTGTTCTACAGAATAGAGTACTTGTTCCAATATGGCTCAGTGACATTCTAAACCTCTTTCTCAATGTCCAGCTCACATCCTACTTTCTTTGTAAAGTCTTCCTGAGTCTAAAATTACATGGCCCCTGTGTTAATTCTTACAGCACTTCCTATGTACAGTCCTTCTTTAACAATACTATGCTTCAGTATAGCCACAATCCTCCAACAATTATTTTTCCATGTATGTGTAACTCATCACAAAATATAGCTCCACTTATTAGAAGGTATATTTGTGTCTTATATGAATGCCCACAGCAAGTGATCTATATAAAGTAACCAAAACACTTTATTTGATAAAATAGTCCTGTAAAAGACAGAAAATTGTATGATTTAATGGAAGCCAATTTCTTTCTAAAAATATACATCCTACCATCTAAGAAATATTGAGTCCTTAGGCAAGTCACTTAAATTGTCCCCAATATTAGCTAGTTTTCAGAGGTTAAATGTCAGAAGTTTTAATCTATATTTCAATGTCTCTTTTTAAAGATTTTTTTTTTTTTTAAGATTTTATTTTATTGATTTTTGACAGAGAGAAACAGGCAGAGACAGACAGACAGAAGGGGGAGGGCCCAGAGCAGTCTCCACAGTCGACAGCATTCGTTTTCCATATAGTTTCACTCCACAGGTGGGCACAGGGCTGCGCAGGGCAGGAACTGGGCCGGGAGCCTCCCACATAGGTCCCGGCAAGAACCGAACTGGGGGCACAGCCCAGTTCAGCACGTGGGTCCGCATGGGCCGGGACCGGGATTCGATCCTCGGGGCTTCAAAGCGAGCGCTTTACCCGCTGAGCCATCCCAGCTTTCCCAAGATTTTTATTTTATTTTGTTTTTGACAGAGAGAAGAGGGAGGGCCCAGAGCCATCTCCATAGTTGTATATGTCATCAGTTTTCAACATGGTTTCATTCCACACAGGTGTGTGGAGGGCAGTGCAGGGTGGGAATTGGGCTGGGGGCCTCTCGCATAGGAGGCACGTCCCCTCCATACAGGGGCTGAATCAGGGGGCGAGAACCAAACTGGGGCCTCCCGAATGGGAAGCACACCCCAGTTCAGCATATGGGTCCACACAGGCCGGGGCTGGGATTTGATCCTTGGTGTCTGAGGCTGCAAAGCAAGCGCTTAACAAGTGAGCATTTACCGGTAACCCACTGAGCCATCCTGGCTTCCCCTCATTGCCTGTTGAAACAGATCTGAAAGCCCATTCAAATATAACAATGACTAAGTAAAGAGAGAAGCCCTCTCTGTACATGATATAAGTCTTATGATGAACAAATACTGTTTCCTTGCTTTCGTAAGTTCACTACCTAGTGTGTTTTCCACACATGGTATTTTAGAAGTGCCTTATTTAAAAAATGTTATGGAAATACAGTGAAAAGAATGAGGAAATTTATATGCTATGAATAGTATCAGACAAAAATTGTAACAGTCAATTTCTGGGCTTTATGTTCCTAAAAAGTGACCTTTTCAATATTATTATTGTCAGTACGCTCTTAATCTTCTGATGGACTAGAGACGAGTTCTTAACCTTCTTGAAAACTAGGATTAGCTGGTTCGTCTACAGAGCTGTTTGACAAATGGCTCAAGATGCACTCTATGGAGTACTACATTCCACAGGGTGTTAAGGAGCTGGTTGGACAATCAACTCATTGATATAAAAGCATCAATTAATATCTCAAATTTCTATAAAATTAGAATTAAGATGATAAATCTATTCAGCAGCTAAATAAATAAAACCAATACTTGAGGTCACAAAATATAAATCAAGGTTAAAACAAAGTCTTTGACAGACTCCTGACAGGTCCTTGAATATGCATGCATATTCCACGCCTGTGGGGGGAAGGGCTAATGAATTAAAAGGGGGCTAAAATTCATTAAAAAAAAAACAAACAAAAAAAATTCATTCATTATATTGTTAATTATGGAGAAAAATGTCCTTATTCTTAGGAAATGCATGTTGAATTGTTTAGGGTGCAAAGAATCACGACATCTACGACTTAGTTTGGAGTAATTCACCAAATATAATAAAATCATTTATTTAAATTGTTAGACATTAAAAATGGCAAAGCTGAACCTAACTGGTAGGCATATGAGATTTCACTGTGCTTATTTCAGTATGTTTGGCTATAAGTAAACAGGTTATCTGAGAGGCTATTTTGATTAAGTCTCTGCATCAAGTAAATAAACACCTAGTAAAGCTCTTTAAATAAAAGCCTTGTGATACCGTAAAAAAATTACTTTGATATTCAAATATATTACTTATTTGAAAAATAAATTAATTTAACAACTCCTCGATGCGGGTCTATTCTCAAACTCATACTTAAAACAAGCTGGTCCAATCCATGGGACTCATACTGCCCAGGACGGCTTTGAATGCAGTCTAACACAAATTCGTAAACTTTCTTAAACATCATGAGATTGTTTTGCAATGTATTTTTTTTAGCTCATCAGTTATCGACAGTGTTAGTGTGTTTCATGTGTGACCCAGGGAAGCTAAAAGGTTGGATACCCCTGACTTAAGAGTAAACATTACAACTCTGCAATGACCCACAGGGCCCTCATCATCTCCCATGACATCCTCTACCCAGCAATCCAGTGATTGATTAGTCCATGACCTGTCTTGCTATTTCTCAACTATGCCAGGTAGCTCCTGTCCAGGGGCCTGGATACTGGCTACTACCAATGCCTATAACACTCTAAAACCTTAGATGTCTACATGGCCAGCTTCCTTGCCTCATTTACCTCTGCTCAAATGTCTTTCATAGTGAAACATGCCCAGACCATTTGAAAGTGTAATTCCCCATACTTCACTCTTATCCTGGACCTAGTGCCTGCTTTATTTTTCATCATGCCACTTATCAGCCAACATAACCTTTCCACATATTTAGATTTAATTTAAACATTATAATTTTTACATATTAGGCTCTCATGCATCTTCTACCTATCAAATAGAGAGTCCATGAGGGCAGAAATTTGGTCTTTGTTCAGCAGTACCATAGCACTTAGAACACATAACATGATAGCACATTAACAGTCTTATTTATCCCTATGAATTAAAAGGGAAAAAAAGTCTAGTTTCAGACAGAACCACTACCCAAGAATGCTTATGTGTCATAGGCTCATACTCTGAATCACAATGACTCAATCTTGGAGTGGCTTTCTCAGTACTTAATCAAGTATAAATGAACTGTCCACAGCCACTCTTCCTGGTACATATATCTGTTTCCTTATGCAGAGTCTACGTTTTCAGGAAAATCTGGGTCTTTTTCTATTATATTTTCCATAAGATATAAGGCACTGAAGTACTATGGAGCTATTAGGCTTCTGATGATACTTGTTCAATGAGTGAAAAATACACAGACATACCTACATACTGTACTTCTGATAGTATACTATAGTGTAAAGAGGTTGAGATTTGGGGTCAGATAGACTAAGGTTCAAAATTTAGACCATGCTGTCACAAACCTATGTAACCTGCCTATGCCTTAGTTCCTCTCAATTTTACAATAAACACCACTTCTTCCAAAGGACTCTCGTGAAAAAAAATTCAAATGACCAATCAGAAAACCCCTATATGGCATGTGACTAATAAGGGTACCCAGAGAAATGTTGGTTTCCAACATTTCAGAACTCTGGAGGTCGCACAGCAGCCACTAGTCTGGAGTCATTGGCAACTGCACCATGTTCGCTGTTTTCTCCTCAAACTGGCTGCTGATGCTGGTGCCAAACAGGTGTCTTGTGGGCTGGGAGGACATGCAGGTCCAGAAGGACAGTTTCCTATGGCAGTAACCTGATGAGCGAGCAGATTCACTTCCAAAACTCTTGGCCAGTTCTGCTTCGTGGTCTGCATGCAGGATTTTAAGCTTGACTTTGGAAATTTCCAAGGTAAAACAAGTGAAACTTGGCATGGAGGCAAGAATGGGTTAATAGAGTAACATGCTAGGTCTGACAATTAAGTTAGTGAACTTGCCACCAGACACTTACGTTGACAGCATTGTACAAACAACTTGGTAAGGTTTCATAACCTTGGTATATTAGTGTCTCACAGCTGTGTTTGTGCCGATGTGCAGCGGTGTCTTGCTGAGTGGAGGTCATTATTGTTATTGTGTGTGGTTGTGTGCCATCGTGAGAATCTTGGGGCTTAAATTTGAGCAATGAACAAACATTAAATTTCTTGTATAACTTGTCAAGCAAGAGTGAAAGTGAAATCAGGGACATGTTAGTCCAAGTTTATGGGGATAATCCCATGAAGAAAATGGCAGTGTACAAGTGGATTAAACATTTTCCTGAGGGGTGAGAAAATGTCAATGATGTGGAGCAGTCAGGGCAACCAGTAACAAGCAGAACGGGCAAAAACATTGCAAAAATTTGTCAAATTGTACATCAAAATTGTCGGCTGACTGTAAGCGCATAGCAGACCAAGTAATCATAGATAGAGAAATAGTTAGAAAAACCTTCACTGAAAATCTTGGCATGAGAAAGGTATATTCAAGAATGTTCCTGGGGGAAGCCGGGATGGCACAGTGGGTTGAGCGCTCACTTTGCAGCTCTGGGGACCAGGAATCGAATCCCAGCCCTGGCCCGTGTGGACTCATATGCTGAACTGGGGAGTGCCCCCAGTTCAGTTCTCACCAAGGTGAAGACCCCGGCCCAGTTCCTGCCCTGTGCAGCCCCACTCCCACCTGTGGAATGAAACTATGTGGAAAAACAAATGATGTGCAACTATGGAGACTGTTCTGGGCCCTCCCCCTTCTCTCTGTCTCTGTATCTCTCTGTCAAAATCAATAAAAAATAAATCTTTAAAAAAAAAAAAGTATTCCTGAAGGAGCTCACTGATGAACAAAAGCAAAGGAGAGCCAAAGTTTGCCAAAACCATTTGGAGGTGAGATGATGTCTTGGGCTGTGGTATCACTGGTGATGAAACATGGGTGTACCAGTACAACCCTGACAAAGTATCAAAGTGCATAATGGAAGTCAGCCAATTTTCCATGACTAAAAGAGTTCCACCGGTCCAAATCAATAGTCAAAATGATGTTAACCTTTTTTGATATTACAGAAAGTGTTCAGTATGAATTTGTACCAACTGGACAAACAGTTAACCAAGTTGACTATTTGGAAGTGCTGAAAAGGCTGCATGAAGATGAAAACATCCTGAATTTTTCACCAACTCATGGCTCTTGCATCATGACAGTGCACCAACTCACACAGCACTGTCTTAGTGTGAGATTTTAGCCAGTAAACAAATAACTATATTAAACAAACTCCCTACTCAACCTGATCTGGCCCCCATTGACTTTTCTCTTTACCCAAAGAGAAAGGAAATATTAAAAGGAAGACGTTTTGATGACATTCAGGACATCAAGGGTAGTAAGACAACAGCTCTGATGACCATTCCAGAAAGAGTTCCAACATTGCTTTGAAGGGTGAACTAGGCACTGGCCTTGGTGCATAGCTTCCCAAGGGGAGTATTTGAAGGTGATTGGATGGTACTTTTTGTAGGATGAGTTTGCACTCATTTGACAGAGCTCGTATTTCCCAGTAAAAATTCATGTTTACATTTAAGAAGGAAAATAAACTGTTGGCTCTGGGTATGTCTTTTGTGAAAACTTAAAGTTATTTTCTTGAGTTGATCAGAAGTGTATTCTTGCTCTGTGACAGAGGACAGATATGTAACTTGATGGTGCTAGTGAAGCACTCTGCTCTGGAATTTTTCTTTTTTTGTTTTTAAATATTTATTTTATTGTTTTTGTCAGAGAGAGAAGGGGGAAGGGCCATAGCAGTCTCCATAGAGTTATACATCATCAGTTTTCGACGTGGTTTTATTCCACACAGGTGGGCAGGGGGCCATGCAGGGCAGGAACCAGGCAGGGTCCTCCCACATGGAAGGCATGTCCCCCAATTAGCTGGGAGCCAAACCAGGGGCCTCCCACATGGGAAGCTTGCCCTGGCGAGAACCAAACTGGGGGCCACACCCCAGTTCAGCATATGGGTCTACACAGATCTGGGTCAGGATTCGATCCTCAGACCCTAGGGCTGTAGAGTGAGAGCTTAACCCGCTGAGCCACTTCAGCTTCCCCTGGAATTTTTCTTACCAGCTTAATAAAAGCAAGTGAACTGTAAAGATATTTGGTAATAAAATTTTTTTAATTAAAAATTTTTTCATATTTTTGTCTTACCTTCCCCCACCTTCCCTTAAATTCCAAGGCAAATAAAACTTAGTAATATTATTAGGTAAGTACTAGAGTTCTCAAATATCAATATTACTTTTTCTATTCACAGAATGGTCTATGGCCAAACAAAAACTATATAAGCTTAGGAAAATCATTAGATATTAATGAAAGACTAGAGTTAAAAGAGGGCTACTAAGAAGCAAGACCCTTCAATAAGATAACATTCATTTCCTAAATAATTCCTATGAGAAGTTGCCTAATAAATAAAACTAAAGTGTTTCAAGCCTAATGTTCAGATGAGGGTTGTCCAGAAAGTATTCAGCCATGTAATATGCAAAACAAAATGTATGGCTGGATTTTTTTCCAGACAGTCCTCATATATATCTTTACTTCTATTTACAAAATACTCCCTTGAATCCAAATCCGTAATGAGAAGTTAGATAGGTTAATGAAAAAAATCCAAAGTCTTGTATTTCACCAGGAAACTTACTTGTTTTTTTCCTATATTATTATTTTACCATTGTTAGTATTTAAGTTAACATATGTAACATGGTAAATTAAGCATCATAATAAAAATTATGAAAAATATACCACCGAAGTACAATATTCTCTTTTTCTTAAAAAAGATGGGGGGGAGGGGGGCCCGGAATGGCTCATTGGGGTAAGTGCTGTCTTGAAGCCCTGGGGACTGAGGATCAAGTCCCAACCCTGGCCTCTGCGGACCCATATGCTGAACTGAGGTGTACTTTCCATATGGGAGGCCCCCAGTTTGGTTCTTCCCCCATTTTGGATCCCAGCTCAGTTCCCACCCTGTGTGGCCCCCACCCACCTGTGTGGAACAAAGCCATGTCGAAAGCTGATGAAGTTCAACTATGCAGACTGCTCTGGGCCCTCCCCCTTCTCTCTGTCTCTGTCAAAAACAATAAAATAAATCTTAAAAAAAAACAAAAAAACTTTTACTGCTGAGTTGTGCTACAGTTCAGCATATGGGTTTACATCAGGTCTAGGAATAAAATCCTGGACCTCGTGATTGCTAGCACAGGTTTTATCAACTGCATACAATTGAGACAGAGATGGAACATAGGCAGGATGATAGCATTAAGTCCTTAGCTTGAGTTATTTATCAGATTGCTAGGCAAGTGCTCAACTGCTGAGCTATCCCAGTACCCCACAATATTTTCTTGATAAAGAAAATCCTGTATCATTCTATTTCAAATCAGTGTTCTTCTATGTAATAAGGCTCTTTTGTATCATATAAAGTGTAACCTGAAATATAAATTTAATACTTCCTTTTCTTTGAATTCCCTACTTAGAATGTGGTTCAGAAGGAAAGGAAGTACGTTGTTGATTTCCCATTACAATTCGGTGAGCCAATTCCACAGGGAGTACCATTTGCTGTTTTCTAATTTATTCTATTGGTTATAGCCCAATGTAAATAATTTAAAAAGCCATTACTATTTCTAGAATGCTGCTTCTAACTCAGTCAGAAATATTCGCATTAAGCTGGTATTTTCCTTAACCCTTATTAAATGGGTAAAAGGACACAAATTATGTTGCCACAACTAGCAAGTACACATTGTACTTCTGGGGGGTTACCTGATAGGCTACTTCCAGACACTATGAATAAATTTTACTACTCACGACTTCTAAAGAATCACCTCTTAAAAGAGTCTCCAATGCTTCCTGCAGCAGTCTGAACCAAACCGTGCACACTGCAGAAACCATACATTAACTTTCAATTAGGAGAATTTAGCCTCACATGGGCTAAGGCCCCTAAATTCTTGTGTGTGGGTGTGTGTGTGGGGAATGGGGGGGGGGGTTGGGTGTGTGTGTGTGTGTGCGCGCGCGCGGGGGGGGGGAAGTCCTCTTTACTTTAAATCCCACTAAACTAGAAATGGTTAAATTTGCACCCTGTTTCTTAATCACTAAATGCTCTGTGGTATCATCTACCAAACATTTTAAAGTTTTACAAGTAAAAACATGTCCCTGATTCTGCAAAGTACAGAAACTTCTTTGAATTAAATAAGAAGGCTTTGCCAACCTTTTCAATTCCATGACCACAGGGAACCAAACGACCCTACAAATGAACCAAAAACAAACAAAAATGTTGAGGAAAACAAGACTTCCCAGGCATTCAAGAGGCCCAGGTTTTCACTGCCTGAGCTGGGGCACTCACTGCTTTTGGTGCAGAATCAACAAAAAGCAACAGAGATGTGTGGCTTGCCTTACTAATTTCAGTCTCCACCTAAGAGAAAGGAAAATAAAACTAAGAAATACTGTAACTACTCTAAGTTGACTTTTAATTGAAAGGCTTGGTACGTTGAATTAAGTAACCAATATTAATAACAATTAGGTCAATCAATAATTTATTCTGAGGACTAGAGTTTGAAAACCTGAAAATCTGTTTTTATACTTCCAAAATGAGACTGCTAGATAAGAACAGGGGTCAGCCCATGACAACTCACAGAAACTAAGATTTTAGGCTTGAAGATATTTCACTGATGTCTACTCATATCACCTAGAACACAGCACCAGGAGGTGAGATTGTATCTTCTGGTGTACTGGTAGACAACTTTAATTTGCTTCATATTATCTTTATTATAGAAGAATAAATTAGAAAGATGTTGTATCAATTGCATATAACTGAGACAGAGGTGGAACATAGGCAGGTTGATAGCAATGAGTCTTTAGCTTGAGTTATTTATCAGAAACCATTATGAAACCTCATAATGAAAGAAAAAAAA
>PVKE010007177.1:0-51606 GCA_004027555.1 Craseonycteris thonglongyai | reverse complement strand
CTCCTTCTGTATCAATCCTTTTACTTGCCAAATAAATGGAATAGAACTAGCCGCATGTATTGCAGACCTTGTTCAGGGGAAAGCAGAAGAACTAGAGTTAGAAATTTTGAACCTTAAGAACGATATTTTGCTAAAATCCTTAATATCAGAGGACTTATGGAACATAGTCGACAAAGAAAGGTTCCCATTTTTAAAAAAAAGCGGCATATAAAATCAAATCTTTTTTCGGGTCAACATATTTATGTGAATCTTTGTTTTCAAACATGAATTTAATAAAATCATGATATAGATCTCGACTTACCGATGAGCATCTTAATAATTGTTTGCTAACAGGGTTGTCGTCATACTCTCCTAATTACGAGGCACTGGCCAATGAAATGCAATGCCAAAAATCACACTGACAGATTGTTTTTTTTATGTTTTCTTTTATGTTTTTTTAAATGATTTTATTATACGTGTTTTTTATTTACTTTGTATTACGTTTTGTATATATGTTTCTTTGTGTGTATATAATTTGTACAATAAATTTATTATTTTAAAATTATTTTTGTCTATTATTTTTTATTCTTGTTCAATAATAAATATCCTTAGAAATAGCTGCTGCCCGCCGCCCTACCGATATTTTAGAATGCGCCCTAGGGTATAAAAAGGTTGGGAACCCCTGTATTAGACCCTAAAATTGTTAGGATAGTAGTAACCTTCCACTGGACATTCATTTTAAGCCTAAATTATTATGGAAGTTAATTAGGTTAGTGATTCAAAACTCTTAAAATCACAGATGTAATTCATTCAGGAACAGTATCATCTAAAACAATAAAATAAATGCATTTACTTCCCTGTTACCTAGATACTATTATTATCTCTCGATCTGCTGTTGTCCTCAACAATTTAATTATGTTTCATATTTTAGTCAACACTGAAATTATATTGTGCTTTCCTGGGAATGATTACATAATTGCATGTTACTTGTTTAAATCCATCTTAGAATAAAATCACACATTTTCATCCTCTGAAGAGTTGAAGATCTACAAAAACCACTTTGTATCTTTGGTTACTTTATTCTTTTGGAGTAAAGGAAATAAAAATTGATGTTAAAATTGTACCCTAAAATAAAATCCAAGATAACCCACACTTCAAGAAAATGCTAAGGATATCAAAGACTTTTCAAATTGAGCTTGAAGTAAGAATAATTAGTTAACAAATGATAAATAAAAGGCTTCCACCTTCTCCACTAAAGAGAATGACGTTCAAATGTCCTAGAGAGGAATTTAAAACCCAGGTTCAGTAAAGGGACTAAGAAGACTTTCATGTACTTTAAAGAAGTTTACATACCCAGAGAAAGAACATGCCAAGATACTCAAAGAACACAGAAAAGCATGTTTTTGGTGTTTTTGTCAATAACTATGAACATAGGACCTTGTTGTCTAATAACTTTAGAAAATGAAGTGCCAGAGAACCAAGGATGGGAAGACATTGTCATAAAATTCACGATAAAAATAGGGATTCTGAAGCTCCATGAGCCCCTTCAACAATTTAAATAGCTAATTAAGTAAATGGCTGGAGAATACACATATTCACAGAGTGGGGACCCAGGGTAGTGTGAAGAGTTCAGTGAAGTATCTGCACCAAAAACAAGTACAACACTGGACAAAACTGAAATGAAACAACAACAACAAATAATAATAATAACGATTTCAAGGCTCTGGAAATCAACTAAAGCAGAAAATAAAGTCAGGAATGTTTGTTCTTGAGAACCTGCTAAAGCTTTGTTCAAGAACAGTAGGGGTCAGTCAGCAGCCTTCTCTTGCTTGAGGTGGCTTCTCTCCCACCCTACCCACAAATTCAAGCTCAAGAATGTTAGTTTTCCAAGGTAGGGTTGACGATGAAAACCAGCAGCTTGCCGGTCAGAGAAGTTGAACAGCCATAAATTTAATGGGGAGATGCTGGAAATGAGAGAACACATTAAGTGTGAGATATGCTCTCTACAAATCCTTAGGCAACTGAGAAACTGTGTGTATGCACAGGGAAGACCCCAGAGGCTGCACAAAGTCAAAGCAAAGCAGATGTGATCACTGACTGCACTCCATTATCCAAACACATTTTAGTCAGAAGCTTTACTGGCTGAAGTACTTGAGCAAACCTCTTTTCAAATCAATGGCTATGCCTAAAGCTATATAGAGACAGTGGCCACACCTAGGAAACCAGGATATAAAATAAATAAATAAAACTAAAATTTGAGCAGAGTTACACACAACAGGGGGGTATGGATTCTTCCATTTAAACCCCAGAAAGTAACAAAAATTAAATAAATAAAACAACTCTCAGAAAAATAAATCAAAATCCAAAGTTGCCATACAAAGAAACAGCAAAGTGTGACCCCTAACCAGGAAAAAAAAAAGAAAAAAAAAACGTAGTCAACAGAAACAGTCTGAATGAGTCCAGATGTTGAACTTGGCACAGATTTCAAAGCAGCTGTCATAAATGTGTTTAAAGAATCAAAGAAAACTATGTCAAAAATTAAAGAAAAATACAACAATGACTCAATCAACAGAGAATCTAAAAAAAAAACCCAAAAAACAAAAAGAAACCAAAAAAAACAAAACAAATACAAGCCATAAAAAGAGCCAAAGAACAATTCTAAAGTTCAAAATACAGTAATTAAAATGAAAAATTCACTAGACAGTCTCAGGAACAGATTTGAGATGGCAGAGGAAAGAATCAGTAAACTCAAAGACATATCAATAGAAATGATCAACACTGAAGGGTAGAAAGCAATACAAAAGAGAGAGAGAGAGAGAAAATGAATAGAGCTTCAGAAACCTGTGAGACACAACCATATGTATAATGGGAGATCCAGAAAGGGAGGTAAGAGAGAAAGTAGCAGAAAAAACATGTGAAAAGACAGTGGCCAAAGATGTCCCATACTTGATAAAAAACATTAAACTACAGATCTAAGAAGTTCAATGAATTCCAAATAGGAAAAACACAGAGATCTATATCTAGACATATCATCATCAAATTGCTGAAAGTAATCAAAACACAATCTTGAAAACCACAAGAGAAAAATGACTCAGACATAGAGAACAACAACATAATCAAAAGCTGATTTCTCATCAGAAACCACAGAAGTCAGAAGACATTGAAATGACATACTTAAAATGCTACAAAATATTAATAAAAAGTTATATATCCAGCAAAACTATCCTTCAAAAAATAGTCAAAATAAAGACATTTCCAGCTGAAAAAGAAATAAGAAAATCAGTTTCTAGTAGACCTGCCCTATAAAAAGTATTTAAAGCAAGTCTGTAGGGCTGAAAAAATATGATACCACATGGTACAGCAACAGGAAGGAATGACGTTTTCTAAATTTATTGAGAATAGTTTACATACTTAATAAATGTACTAACAATAATAATCATCTGTTTATATGAAAGAGCAAAACTTACCACTTTTCAAAGTACCTGTTAAGCTATGATTTAAAAATTATTATTAATACTAGCAAGCAACAATATACCATGAATACAGAACGCTTAAAAATTAAATTTAAAATTTACCAAGAGCAAAAATATCTTACTAGGATCTTCCCTAGGGTGCCACATTGCATAATGATCAGTAGATCATTGTGATCAGTAGTCTCTGGTTACAGAGACCACCCTGCTGCTCAGCTCTTAGCCAAACTCTTGTTAGAACAGTGACTTCTCTCACGCAGGAAAGCAAAGGAAAGACCAATAGCAGAGGAATGATGAGTCAGTCTCCATGGGCTGTAGATTTTAAGAGTATTGAAATAAACTGGAAGGCAGAAGAATAAGATAAGGGAGGGAGTCGAGAGGGTGGAAACCAGATGCTAGAACTGGGCATTTGTCTTATTTACAAAAGTTAAGGAACAGACCATTTTATAAACTACTTTTGCCGATTAGTGACCTTCTGACCACTTTTGGTCAAGGAATTTATGATGTTTTTCTATTCTTCATTACTTATACCTCTGGATGGCATTTAGACAATGGGAAATCTTTTTTTTTTTTTTTTAAGATTTTATTGTTTTTGACAGAGACATAGAGGCAGAGACAGAGAGAAGCGGGAGGGTCCAGAGCAGTCTCCACAGTTGTACATCATTCGTTTTCGACACAGTTTCTTTCCACAGAGGTGGGTGGGGGCAGCGCAGGACAGGAACTGGGCCAGGGGCCTCCCACATGGGAAGCTCACCCCAGTTCAGCACATGGGTACCCCACGGGCTGGGGCCAGGATTCGATCCTCGGTCCCCGAGGCTGCAAAGCAAGCGCTCAACCCACTGAGCCATCCCGGACTACCCAATGGGAAATCTTATTAATCCTAAATCAATGTAACTTGACAACTTAGATTTATACCCATTTTGCTCCATATTGTAACTAATACTGCTTTAATTGTGGTGGACAACTGGCCCTCACTTGACAATGAAGAGTCTAGAAGAGACACAAAAAGGTTTGAACGAAAACAGAAGCGGGCTAATCCATAGGCCTCAAGGCTCTTCTCCAAATTCAGAGGCAATGGACCATAACACCAAGGCGATGCCAGACAAGAAGCACCCAGACGAAAGAGGGACAGTGTCAGCACACAGGATAGCAGCCAGTGTTCAGTCAAGAAAGCGACCACTGCAAACCCCCCCAGAGTACAGTGAGTGCTGCAAGATGCAGACCACTAAGGACCCCCACACCGTAAGAAAGGCAGTGCTAGAAAACTAGACCTTTTTAAAAATATATCTCTATCAGAGTTCTCGGTCATTTCCTCTCACAGAAGCACATTGCGTATGTTCATTGTCAATTCCTTTCCATCGTGCTATGTTGAAAAGTATTACAAATGCATAAAGTAACTGACTAGAGTTCACTCATTCCGATGCATCCTTCATTCACCCACTAACACAGAAAGTGCTTTTTAAAAGTTTACAAAAGTATGAAACTAAAAGCACAAGAATGAAGAGTAATTTTTGGGAAAGGAAACAACACATCATTTAGTGTGAATATGTGTTTAAACAAAGCTGACTTTTATGTAGGTGGCAGCGGGTTAGCTGAGTTCCTTTAAATAGCGAGGGATTTGCGAAGTGCAAAGCTCATGTAACTTAATCTGCGTTTTCCGCAAAGCCCCATTGGCCCATTTACTTAAGAAACCCATGCTCCCTGGCTTGGCGCCCGCATACCAAACCTGCCCAGTAGTGCATAGTTTTATTTCTGTTACTAAATTAGGAAGCCAAAGCAGGCAACGTCAGGGCCAACAGCAAAGAGAAAAGGTTCGGCATCATTAGTCTGTATGCTTTCCTTACAAGCAAGGTCAGAATAAGATACTTAATTTTTAATTAGAAAGAAAAGTCATTTAGCCTCATAAGGAAAATACAAAGAAATAATTAAATGAAGTCCAAGGGAGAAATATAAACAGTTAACAATAATAGTCTTCTCAATAGGCTCAATCCTGATGAAAATAAATCACTGCTACCCAAGGTTTAATGTCTCCATGACTGATACTAAAATACGGCCCTGGTTTTCTAAGCAGTGGGGAAGAAACGGGAAGTTATTCATCACAATTTTTTACAAAGATTTGGTAACATACTTTATAGAGAGCACTGTTTAGAGAAACTTTAAGAACACCATTCAAAAAGACCTGAGAGGAGAAACACAAAGGATGTCATAAGAGAACAAAGTCACTGTTCATTTACAAGGTCTTTTTAAAGTGACATGAACATATTAGAAGGAAAAATAGATAATGTTCCACTTTCCAAATCCTAATTAATTAGTATGTCAAAGAGGCTTAAAAAGACAGTAGTTGTTAATTAACATTCTTTAAAGTATTTTAAATATACCTCAATACTTTATCAAAATCTAAAGCTTGAATCTTTTTTTTTTTTTTAGATTTATTTTATTGCTTTTTATTTATTTATTTTATTTTATTTTATTTTTGACAGAATGAAAGAGAGATACAGAGATAGAGACAGAGAGAGAACTGAACTGTGGGAACTCCCCAGTTCAGCATGTGGGTCCACCTGGGCCGGAGCCGGGATTCGATCCTAGGTCCTCGGGGCTTCAAAGCAAGCGCTTAACCCGCTGAGCCATCCCGGCTTTCCCTTGAATCTTAAAGGTATTGGGAGAATTTCAGTTCCAGCAACATCTGAATGACATTTTTCTTCTAAACATTTTGTTAAATACTGATAAATTTCAAAGTAGTACTTATTTTACTTTACTTCTATGAAAGAATTTAAAAATTAAATGAATACTTCGCTACAAAATCTGTATTTTTATATGTGTGAAATGTAATGAAACACCAGAATTTAGATATTATCGAAAAAGTAACCAACAAAGTTTGAATGTTATAACAAGCCCTGAAAGGCTTATCACACATGACTTTTAAAAGCAAAGATTCATTCATATTTCTGAGTATAAAGAAGCCATAGAGAGAATTCTTCCAGTCACCATCCTAATTGCTTGGTATCCTTTCATCTAATCTCTTTATATATCTCTACATGTCATCGGAAGGCATGTAGGTGATCTGGTGTGAGTCAAAATCCGGAGTCTTTGTCTTCTTTTTGCTCTCCTCCCACCACCAAATTCTGTCCATCAGTGAGGACCAGCAGCTGGTCCTCAGGGGGGTAGGACAAGCAATAGTTTCCCTGAGTCTCAAGTCTGTCTATATACTTCAGCTACCCATCCTACAGGAGTCACAAAGCAGACCACGTCTCTGGGCCCTCGTTTGGCCCATCACTGTCCCTGTATTATTGATGGGAGGCCCAATGTTGTGGGAGGCACAGTAAAATTAGAGAAGCAAGCTTCAAGTTTTAAGTCACATAAATAAAAAATAAAAGCAAGAAATAAATGGAGTGACCAGACAGTACAGAATAGTGTGATAGTTTCCATAGATCACTTTGATACCACGTCTCCCCACATCTGTATCTTCTTACTCCTGTACTACCAAATATAAACACATGTGTACAAATGGAATGCCCAAAATGGAGGAAAAATGAATTTTCTTTGGTTGTAAAAAAACAAACAAAAAAATCAATGGAATTTGTTTTTTTTCCCCAAAGAAATTTGAAAAACAAATTTTACTTCAAAACTTCCTATAAAGCTACAGTAATCAAACCAATGTAATATTGCCATAGTAATAGACATAAAGGTTAATGAAACAGAACATTAGAAATAAACCCATGTGTTTATGGTCAGACAACTGATTTCTGACAAAGGAACTAAGGTAACTCAACAAATAAAGGACAGCCTTTCCAACAGATTGTGCTGAAACAACTGAGTATTCCATATCTAAAATTATCCCAACCCTTATATCATATCATACACAATCATTAACTTGCAATGGATCATAGACATAAGGTGTAATAGATAATCTATATAAAACTTGTATAAGAAAACATAAGAGAAAAAGATATGTGAGCCTAAGTTTGGCAAACAGTTCTAAAATATGACATCTGTACAACCCATAAAATATAATTTCAAAAAACATTATAAAATGGGTTTCATCAAAATTTAAAACTTTTACTCTTCAAAAGATAGATAAAGCTATTTAAGTTTCCCACACTTAGAATTCCATGGCATTTTAAGAACTGTGAACTTTCAATAAACGAGAGCCTGTAAAATTAATGTCGCTTGGTCCTTATGTTTCTGTTTCCTCATCCAATGTGGTAGCTAGGTTTTAACTTGATGGGTTCTAATATCCCCTTTACCACTAACATCCAACATCCTCAAATTTATGCTAACTTTAATGGGTTTGGTTTTGTGAAGGGCATAGAATGACAGCCTTGAAAATTTGCTTTCTGCTGCTAAAAGGCATGGCATAATAAGAGTATGAAGATTTACATATTTCTTTAGCTAAGTAAATGTTAATTTTTAAAAAAGAAATAGTAAAAAGTATTTTAAAAACTGTGATGTCAATTCTGGGGGGGAGGGGAGTTTAGTAACAATTCGTATCAAACTGAATTTTGTTTAATTACTTCTATTACATCAACCCTGGGCAAATCATTCACTATAATAATCATTAACTTCGAAATTACTCGCAGAATAGACAATCTGATTTAAATTAAAACCTTCCACAAAAACATAATTTACAGATGAAGTAAGCAAAAAGTGTATTCAAATAACACCGGAAAAAATAAATGTTTTATATATTGAAGACATTACTTTTGAAGAAATACTTATTTCAGAACATCACCTATATCTGCCAGTTAATTTTCTTCACAATTATATAATTTGGCATGAAACTATAATTTTCTGATCATGTCACAAATACCACTCAAGCACTACAAGTTGATTTACGTCCAAAAATAACAATCAGATCTCTGAATTCTCATTAATAGGTTGTGTCTAAGAAAATATATTTTATAAGTTCTCAAGAAAATTCAAAAGATTAACAACACTTGTATTCATCAGTTTTTTTTTAATACCCATAATTCCTGGTATTCATAATAAGCAAATATGGTTCATTTGATAAACTATCTTTAGTTTATCAAACCTGTAAGTTAGAAAGGGAATCCTGCAGGCAGTTATATGATAGAGTATGAGATGGATACATTTCAGAGATAAAATAATAGAAAATATCCAAACCCAAATCATTTGCTCCTGAACACTACTTATACATCAGCTGTTTCTCCCACCGCAAATGACTTCTTCAATGCACTGTCTTCATGGTTCCCACACAGCATCAAGCTTGTAAAAACCATGGGGTAACAGAGGTGTCCAATATTTTGGGCCACATGGAAAGAAGAATTGTCTTGGGCCACACATAAAATACACTAACACTCATGATAGTGGATGAACTAAAAAAAAAAAAAAAGTCACAAAAAAATCCCATACTGTTTGAAGAAAGTTGACAAATTTGTATTGGGCCTCCTTCAAAGCCATCCTTGGCCCTATGTGGTCCAAGGGCTATGGGTTGAACAAGCTAGCATTAGACAATAAAATACAATAAGCCCTAGATTTTGTTCACCTTCATCATCTCCACTTCCTCTAATACACAGCATGGTAGTTTGAACCAACAAATAATTCTTGTTAAGTAGATGAAACAGTAATGCCCAGGTCATGTAGATAACCCCACAAAATAGACAAAGTCTACTTATATACTCTATTGCAGCCCATGTATATGAGAGCGAGTGGATACGTTTTGCCTCCATTTAAATAGAAAATGAACAGAAAAAATAGGTATTTTAATGAAATAAAAATAAGAAACATACCTACATCATTTAACTTCAAAGCTGCATAATTATCTTTCTACAAAATCACCACATACTTCAATATACATCCACCAACGTTGCATTCGTTTTTGAAATCCATCCTTTAAAAAAAGTGGTGTTTAGTTTTTGAAACCACTTCCTCACTGCAGACTTCACCTCTTCATCACATATGAAGCACTGTCCCCAGGAGCCAGGTCTAGGCTACGCGGTGGATACAGAAGTACCTGCAAGTCCAGGTGTGGAATTGAATCTCTTCTTGCTGCACGTGTGTGAGGCCTGGCATTGTGTTCAGGTGTTTCATTTCTTATTTCAAGCCATTTAATTCTTTTCAATGCAGTAAGAGTTTCAATATAACATTCAGAGTTTATTGTTGTTCCCCTTTCAAGAAAGTCTGCAAGAACAACGTGTCCAGAATTCCGAAAAACAGTCAACACGCCCTCCCCGGCCAAGGCCTGCGTTTTGGATTGTTGTGACTGAGGTGACCCCTGATGGCGTAGTCCATGGACTGCCTTTTGTTCTCGGGGTCAGAATGAGGGACCCAAGTCTCATCACCTGTAATGATCTTTAAGAAGCCCTCACCTTCTTTTTCAAAACGTTCAAGAAAACTGAAAGAACTTTTTCTGCTGTTAAGAATTCAGTAACAGCTTGCAATTTCAACTGAATGTCTGAACACTCTTCCATTTCGATGTGCACTGGGTGAAAAAATGTAAACATCTGTGTGTGTAAGGTCAAGAATGATGGAGGGGAGACACGTGACTACTAAGAACTGGTTATATCCAGCTATGTCTAATGGAACAAAAAACATTACAGTGGAGGCAGAATTTATCAGAGTGTGTGTGTATGTATGCGTGTGTGTGTGTGTGTGTAGATAACCTGGTGACACTAGAGGTGTGCTCTGTCAGAGATGAATTAGATTCTTTTTCAGTGAGGTAAGTGCTAGCTAGCTATTTTACCAGCACTGACGTGGAATCAGTGAAAAGCTGAGTTCCCTAGGAGGGTGAATTATTCCCAAATTACCATGGCATCTGCCCAAGCAGGGTAATATGGCATGAAAAGCCTTGATGATTTGGGGGCAGGAGGGATCACAAGACCCTTTGTGTTTTGAGGATTCCAAAAGGTAGTTATTTTGAGTCCCCTTTGAGTTGATCACTAAGGAGGTGGGCACAATAGTATAGGCATGTGAGAAACTGGGGCCACCTAGGAACCACAACCCAGGGAGTGCAAATGTGGAGCAGCTGTGACCAGTCTTGTGCCTACGGGAGTGGGCCACGCCTCTGAAGGAGCATTGCAGCCCGTCCTGTAGGGCTCTGCCAATGAAGTCTCAGCAAATGGGGTGGGAGGCAGCAGGGAAGCCCCAGTGATGGGGTCCAGACCCTTCTATTCCCCTGCAGGAGGAAGGCTGATCTGCTCCCTCCTCCCCTACCTCCACATTAGACCAAGGAGCACAGAGATTTCACAACAGTTTACAACAGATCAAAACAGATACTAAATTTCATTTCAACAAAGCAATAGAGGCTCAACTAGAAGAAAGAAAGACTTACAAAACAAACAAACAAACAAAAACTTAACCATACTTGAAACCTCAGTTTTAGGAACCAGTCAAGCTAGACACATTTCTGTGTTTGTGCATGCTTTTTTCCATTATGGTACAAGACAGACTGCTTTAATGTTTTTAATCGGAGCTTAAAATCTTCCCCTTTTTTTTGGTATGCGAAACAATTTTTCAAGAAAAATAAAAAGCATTTAAAAAATATATGCAACATCTTTTCTGAGTCCTGGTTACATCTTGTTTGTGACCAAAACCTTCTCTCATGGGAGTTTACAGTAAATCACAAAACATCAGGCTTCTTCTCTTGACTATCAAAGGCTGGCTGGTTTTTCTGACTCTTCCTATAGCTACTGTCCTTTGTGGTCTTTATCAAGGGTGAATTACAGAATGTTTGGCAAGAAGCTCTACAATGATGGAAATCTTTCCCCAATGATCCTTTATTTGTAAGTGCACAGTATTTCTCTTCATAATGGGTCATGTAATTGTATTTAATCTAATTGGAAAAAGTCTTTAGAATAAAGTGACTTTAGATTTGTTCTGTGACAAATAATGTTACAGTTTTGGTGCTGGAAGTAGGAAAAGGCAATATATAAATGCTTAAGTGGCATATAATTTTTATATATATAACAGGGCTGTCTGGAAAGTATGCAGCCATGGAATATGAAAAATAGATGCATTTATGGATAGACTTTTTTTCCAGACAGTGCTCCGTATATAAGAACACAACTAGCAATCAGATGAGAAATCAAAGTCCATGCAACAGACTCCATTTCCCGATCTGACAGTGTCAGTGACACCAGACTTAGCTCCCACCAAAATACAACAAAAAACTGCTCAGGCATATATTAGGCAACTGTTTTCAAGTCATGAGCAGAAGCACAAGCCGTGGTCCTTTAAATAAGGGAAACAGAAGAGGTGAGCCTAGACTGGACCTGAATTTCTTCCAGGGGCACATCTGGGCCACAGCACAGGGAAGTGGGGTCCACGCAGAGCTCTCTGGCCTCACAGAACAGAATAGCCAGAGATCAGATATGGGGGGCTGAAAAATGCAGGACCAGGTAGTAAATAGGAGAAAGCTGTGAAAGGGTGAGGAAAGGCTTAATAAATAGCATGCTGGACAGCCCAGAAAAAATTCTTGGAGTAGAAGACGGATCAACAGTTATCATCCAACCTTTCGATCAGGAGAAAAATAAAAGATTGAAAAAAAAAAATGTCCCAGTGATCTGTGAAACAATATCAAATGATCTAATGTAACTGGAATTCTGGAAAGAGAGAAAATGGGACAAAAAAAAGATTTAAAGAAATCGTGATAGAAAACTTCCCAACTTGGGAATCAAGAAAATACCAGGCAGGATAAATATTTTTTAAATCTTACATTATGGCACATCATAAACTGACCAACACCAAAGATAAAGAGAAAAAGTTTAATGTAGCCATAGAAAAAGACATTAAGTAAAGGGCACCAATGATACAAATCACAACTGACTTCTCATCAGAAACAGTGGGGTCAGAAGACATGAAAGGTGATTTTAAAAAGTGCTAAAAAACACTCCTGTTAATCCAGAATTCTATATCCAGAGAAAATAGTGTTCAAAAATAAGGACATTTTTGGGAAAAGCCGGGACGGCTCAGCGGGTTGAGTGCTCGCTTTGAGGCCACGAGGACCGAGGATCGAATCCCGGCTCCGGCCCAGGCAGGACCCACGTGCTGAACTGGGGAGTTCCCACAGTTCAGTTCTCTAACTGTCTCTGTCTCTGTCTCTCTCTCTATCTGTCAAAAGTAAAATAGAAATAAATATGCACTGAAAACAAAGATAATTTCTCTCTATAAATGTGAAAAGATAAAAAAAAAAAGGACATTTTTGCATGAAGAAAAACTGAGATAGTTCATTGTACCACAAGAAATTCTAAAGGAGGTACTTCAGGCTGAAGAAAAACAATACCAGATTGGGGGTGGGGTGGGGGTGGGGGTGGGGGAATCCATAGGAAAGAATGAAGAGCACAGGAAATGGTAAATATATGGGTAAATGCAAACAATATTCTTTTAATGACCTTGATTTCCTTTAAAGATAACTGACTGTTGCAAAATAAACACTTTACAGTACATAAGCTATAGAAAAATAAAATACATGATGCAATAACACAAAGGAAGGAGAATAGATAAATGGAAGTATACTATTGGAAGGTTATCATTTGTATCACGTGGTACAATATCCTCAGTGCGCTGTAATAAGTTAACCCTAAAGCAAAGGGAATAGAGGAATAAAATGGAACATTAAAACATATTCACCTGATCCCCAAAAAAGGCAGAAAGGAGGCAGAGAGAAACAAAAATCAAATTGTGGTAGCCAGTCAGGAAGGAGGGGAACTGAATTCCAATTAAAATACAGTCAGAAGAGATTGTCATTCGCACCCTAACTACTAAAAGAAGCTGGATATGCTACATAATTACAGTTTTAAAAACATGTCAGAGAATAAGGACACCAAGAGAACCTAGATCAACTCCAAAAAGTGACAAGGCCATTGTAAGCTAGAAGAGATTCTCGGCCGCTGACACCCTTGACTGAAATAGGACAAGGATTGTGCTACAGACAAGGGTTAAGGAGAAAGCAGTCCAAATACAACAGTCCTGTTTCTTCTGGTTGCATCTAATCTCCATTCCCCAGTTCAAGTTCAGCAACGCCCGCCCCCATGTTATGTTTTTGTTATCCCTTTTTATGCCGTGTATTTGTTTCCAGATTGCAAAAATGGTTTTTAAAATGGTTTCCAAAAAAATAAAATAAAAAAATAAAATGGTTTCCCTCCTTTAACCTTTATGCTACAATTGTTCAATACACTGTTCTGAAAGAGTTGCAAATTCCTGCCTCTGTCTGTCTGTCTGTCTGTCTGTCATCCTGTACTTTTGTATCCTTTCATCTTTATGTTTCAGGTAGAATTCCTTTCAACATTTTTTCTAATGCAGGTCTTATGGTAGTAAATTTCCCTCAGCTTTTGTCTGCCTGGAAAAGACTTTACTTCTATAATGTTATTGACCAACGTTACTCCAATACGTTTAATTTAAAAAAGAGAGAGAACCCAGTCTTGCTAGTTTCAATGTTCTTACACTATACACCATAACTTCAACAATGTTAACAGATATGGGGGGGAGGGCAGCGGGGGGTGATGATTATTTATTCATCTTGGACCAAGTTAGACCCATCCTATAAATCTTTCACGCTGTGATCTATGGACTAAGTCAGGAAGGCCTTTTTTTAATTATTAAATGTATTGGGGTGACATTGGTTGATAACAGTTCCATAGGTTCCAGGTGTACAAGTCTACATGACATTGTCTATGTATTGCATGATGTGCTCACCACCCAGAATCAGCTCTCTTTCTATCACCATATATTTGATGCCCCTCCCTGGGAAGATGCTGAAAACAGGCTACCAAGCACGACTCTTCAGTCTGTGGTGCGTGGTACCTGCTAGCACCTGCGGGAGCTCCACACGACCCCACTCACTGCTCCCTGGCCAATGCCCTTCCGCCCGTATCTCTGTCCTTGTGGCTGAGGCCTTTTCAAATGACAGCAGCCAGCTGCTGTGTCCACGTCTGTGCACATGCAGCAGCCAGAAGTGCCAGGCAATGAACACCCGCCTTCCCACCCAAGCAGCTCTCACCCACCAAATCTGGGGGGTTGATGTTTAAGTGCTTTCACTCTAGCTGTCCATTGCGGTGCCTCTCGTAGGAGCTCAGAGCACGTGACCCCAAAATATGCCACTCTGGCATACTGATTATTTTTAGTTGAAGGCACTAAAAAACAGCAGATGTAAGAAGGGCACTCTAACCTTCCTTTTCCTTCCTGAAAGCAGGAGATAAAATACCCATGAACTACTCCCGGTGCCTAGAAGGAGGAAGACATTCTTATCACCACAGATGGGGGGTCAAGGTCAGGGGAAAGCTGTACACCAGGTTGAGTCCAACCTTGTGGCCTCCCTGGGCCACATTGGAAGAATTGTCTTGGGCCACACATAAAATACACTAACACTCATGATAGCTGATAAACTAAAAAGAAGATCTCTCTCTCACACATACACACACAAATCTCATCATGTTTTAAGAACGTTTACAAATTTCTGTTGGGCCCATTCAAAGCCGGCCCGGGCCACATGGGGCCCGTAGGCCACAGGCTGGACAAGCTTGTTGTACATAGAGGTCTTGTGACACTGATCTTTATCACTTTCCCACAATTACCTGCTCTAGCCCGAACCCCTCTGTCTTGCCACATTTTCACAATTTACTACTCTTTGTCCAATCTAGTATATAAGCATTCGGCTCTAACTGCTTCTTTGGGTCTTCGCTTTTCTTATGAACGGTGCACATGTATAAGTTCCTAAATAAAATTCGTATACTTTTCTCCTGTTAGTCTGCCTTCTGTCCATTTTCTTAGGCCCAAATTGAGACCCTAAGAGGGCAGAGGAGAAGTTCTACCTCCCTACACCGGCTTAATGACATACTTTTTACAGGTCATCTTTACATTCCTTCATCTCATCACCGCCCATACCAGTGTTCTCTGCACCTCCTACAAAAACTACTGGCAGTCTGGAAAAGAAGAAGTCGTCCAGCAGAAAGAAGAGTGCAAAGTATTCACAGGGCCAGTGTAAAAAGGAAAAAAAAAAAGTGACAGAATGAACTACGGCACAGACATACTAGTGATCATGCTATTGCTAACCATGGACTTCCTACTATTCATAAAGGGTTTTGTGATTTCAAAGTTTTGGAGTTAAGTGACTAGGAGAGTTCAGTATAAAATTAATCCCATACCCCAGGCAGGCTGCTTTAAGCCATTGGGTGGCTATGTTACATGAATCTGTTTGAAACACAGAGGAAAGCACTGGACCTTCTTTACAGCAATATGTACATATGGACAAATACCAAAGTGCATACCATTGACGGCATTCATGAAACCCCTCTCATCCATTCTTAGATCCTAATTTTAAAGCTCTCTATAGCCATCCAGATATTTCTAAGGTTTCAAATTTTTTAAATATTGCTCTAAAACTTTTCAAGCTTTAAATACTGAATATAAAATTACATTAAAAGGTTTTCAACTGCAACAAATACACATAGGAAAATGTTACGTCTCTCACGGGAATATAACGGGTTAAGAAGTCTATGCGCAATGGCATCAACTAGATAGAAAGGGCAATCAATCTGATATCAACCACTGTGATCAAATGGAGAAAACAGGGCAACACCTCACGTTTTTTCACTATAGTTAAAATACTTTACAATGTTATGTGTCCAAACATTTGAGGAGTGTCCCTAGCCCCGCACCCATTCAAATCATGACATTTGAAATGACCTCATAAAGAGATGTATAGAGTGAATCCAATAATTAGTAAGACCTAGTCCATTGCTATTTATGATAACCTAGAAAGAGAAAAACCTACACGACTCAATCAAAAGTTCTGCTATTACTGCATATAGTTTTACTCAAACAAAATCAAACACAGACAAGAGGTCAGAAGTAAATACCTCAAATGTATTATGCAACAGGTAAGCTATAAATAAAAAATTACATGAAAGTAATCAGGAAACCTATATGCTTCACTGGTTATTAGGAAGCCGTCAATGATATCAGTGGTAAATCCTTAACCTCTGAGAGTACATAATGGAAGGAAATGGCCATATTCTACCACAAAATGTTCTTACATTACAGGAAAAGAGAATAACAGAAACAAAGAACAATGGTTTAACATTCTCATGCGTTACTTAAATATATATAATATAAAAAGGGCTTACAAATGCAGTATTATATCTATGCATTTCAATTCTACAATATTATCTTTATGTCTCATCTATGAAAATATAAAAATTTAAAGTATTATATTGATGATCTATTTTCTAGGTAATCTTCAAAAGAGAACCCAATTTCCTGAATATCTGAATATATAAGCTTGATAAAACTAGAATTATGCAATATCATTGAATCTAACTACATACAATAAACTCTAAGATATTCATATACCATATAGACTTTTTATATTAACAATGGAAAAAGTAAGATTTTATGTGAAGTTTAAAAATTATTTTTTAAACAGAGTCAGTGCTATAGTAGTACCATTTCTATAAATGATATTTAACATATTTATGTAGTTCAGCACATAAAGTCTAAAAATTAACCAGTTATGTGTTTCTCAAAAGGTTTCTATATTTGAAAAACTTTGGAGAAAGTATTTTTTAAATCCTACAGAAATACTATAGGCTCTTTCACTCATGGATTTAACACAAGTAGTTCCTAACATTCTCCATGTGACCATGAAATTCCATGACAGGCAGTAACTTGTAATTTTGATTGTCACCCATTTCACTTAGATACACTAAAAAAGCCTGACGGGTGCTCCTAAAAGAGTTATTAAATAGAAATAACCCGAGCCCATGGGACATCTGTATTTTTCTCTTATTCTTGAACGCAAAATAACTTTCATGTAATGCCTGAAACACAAGTTGTTGTTGTTTTAATCATACTTCATTTTTTTTTATATATGGAAAATGGCATATGACAGTGGAATTTGTAAAAGTATGGATTCACAAAGGAAGGCCTCAGGATGTCCTCATAAGAAAGTCTAAAAGTGTAATGGTAGCCCAAGACTCTGCAGGATTTGGGTAATGTCTATAGGTACCGGTACATCACAATCTAATCTAACTTCTATTCTGCTACCACATCCTAGTCTGATTTCTTATTAAATCAAAGCTAAGGTACATTAATGATCTCACTAGAGAATGAGAGAAAACATTGTACGTATCTGCCTTTTGCATGCTAAAATGATTACATCACATACAAAGTGCACCTAAATTCTCTGATGTGACATTTGGAACTGAACTATAGAACTGAAGTAGCTTTTTCTGTAAGAAATGTTTCACCAGAGCAGTGAGCTGCAGAGAAAGCACAGTTGTCGTAACTGTAGCTCAAAAACATAAATGCCTCCCTCTTAGGTTTACACCAGGGGAAAGACTGTCCCATTTCCCCCACATTTCTTAGTTTCATCTCCAAACACGTGGACAATCAAATACAAGTATAGACACACCGTGAGAAACATGAATAAAAACAGGTTTGTAACAGACATGAATCTAGTGTGTGCTACACACTATGATTACCTGGAGGTAGGAATTGCAGTTGGTTATTAGCTAATCGAAGATGACGTAAAGCTCTCAGACGACCAATTTCTGGGCAAACAATTTCTAAGGCATTGTCACTAAGGTCCAAACACTGGAGTTTTACAAGGGCCCCAATGGCTTCAAGGAGAAAAGAAGGGTAAAAGCAAAATCAAAATGTTATGCCAAGTCTTTAATGCAAGTACTCCAACTCAAAATACTTTAATCCTTAATATCACCACCTCAGTGGCTCATAAAATAATTTAAAAAACATAGATTGAACCAAATTTTACGGAAGTGATAAGACTTCTAACTTGACATAAAATATAACTCAAAGAAAACACACACAAAAACTTAAAAACATGTAAAATATTGCCTGAATAGATAATTCATAGAACTATAAAATCTTTTTAAATCTAACTAAAATTCTTAACGGCTTTTACTGAACTTAGAACTGATCTATTATTTAACAAACTACAAAATATCTAATAAGAATTTACATAATCGGTACAACCATTTTGGACTTATCTACTGCATCATAATTCTTAACTAGACTTACTAATTAGGGGGGGAAAGCTTTGAAACTAATAAAGGTAATTTACAACTAAAATTCACTAATACAGCAATCAAAATAGGTTTAAAGAAACTATGTTCTACTACCATAAAGGAAAGCAACTCCAGAGTCTCCTAAAAACTGGAAGTGAACTTACCTTCTGGAACCACAACTATGTTATTTGAATGTAGATATCTGGGGGGAAAGACAAAAAAAAAAAAAAAAAAAAAAAAAAAAAAAAAAAAAAAAAAAAAAAAAAAAATCAAACAAACAAACAAACAAAGCTGCTATCATTCAGTGCTTTTGCTATATAATCAGTTTGTAAAATGCTCACTTAGAATTTTATCAAATATAAAGGGACCAAACTTTCACACCCTACCCTAAGTGCATAACACAAAAGATATGGTCATCAGAAATAAATAACAATACTTCAAATTTAATATTTTATGCTAGAATTGCAAAAATTAAATCTATTTACTGATTTTAAAATAAAAGCATGCACGATTGAAAAACATGAGGTATTTTTTCAATTTCATAAAACAAGTCACTAGTTTCTTCATTTTAAATTATTCAGGTTTTCAGAAATACAGTTTTTGTGTAAAGAAAAATCAACACTTATTGTGTAAGAAAAAATGTAACTTTTTGTTTCTAAGATAAACTTCACAAAATAATCAAACCCAAAATATTTCCAGCCAGCATGCTTACTGAGAGCCAAAATTTTTAAGAGATTAAATGCTCATCATTTACTTGTAGAAACACTCAACTGTCAAGGTACAGAATTTATTTCACAGCAAAAGGAATTTCATAAACAAGAATCAAATTCTTTTCTTAAAAAAGTTTACCAGGACTGACAAGTTCAGACAAGCCCAAGTAAATATAGCACTTTTCTCACTAAAGTATCGTTAGCACCCTCTGGTGGAAATTTGATGCAATCAGAAGCAGCCAATCATTCAAAGCAGAACAGTAACCGCTAGAAATCATACAGTAATAATTTTTTAAAATAAATTTTATCATTGATTTTGAGATAAGAAAACTAGATTTTGATAAGCTTTATCCTCAAACCTGTCATTTTATTTATTGTACCTCAGAACTGAATCTTCATAAAGTATTTTTAAATAAAACTTTGACATTTTCTTCTACATTGTTAAGTCTAATATCAAATATTAAAATGTCAATGACACTGAATAAGAAAGACAGAAAATTAATAAATTTGAGAAGATCATTCTATGCTGAATTAAAACAATTTTGTAGTAGGTGTTAATCTGCTGGGTCTAACACAATTTAAACAATTATATCATTTCTTGACCTACAACAGAGGTATTTTTATTCCTTGCTTTGTGTATATAAAGTAATTCCACATCTAAAAAATTAATACTCTTTAAACATTAATTTAGGAAGAAATACCTAACAACTCTATCAGGTGACTCAAGACACAAAGCAAAGAGAAAACTAATTTGTTCAAGCCCACGAAACATTTGCCTCAACTCAAGTTCTACCTATAAAAAAAAAGGACCTTAAAATGTGCAAATCAAAATATGAACTAAAGTATTCCCTGTTTCATTGAAATCATAAAGTGTATTTTAGGGAAGCCGGGATGGCTCAGTAGGTTGAACACTTGTCTTACAGCCTCAGGGTCTGATGATCGAGTCCCAGCCCTGGCCAGTGAGGACCCATAGGCTGAGCTGGGATACGGCCCCAGTTCAGTTCTCACTGGAGTGACCCTCTTATGTGGGAGGCACCCGGTTCAGCTCCCACCCGAGGTGAGCTTCCCATGTGGGAGACCCCCCTACCAGTTCCTGCCCTGCACAGCCCCGTGCCCACCTGTGGAATGAAACTATGATGAAAACTAATGTCATGCAACTATGGAGACTGCTCTGGGTCCTCCCCCTTCTCTCTGTTTCTCTCTCTCTCCCTCTTTCTCCCTGTCAAAAACAATAAAAATAAATCTTTTCTAAAACATGTATTTTCACATATTAAATGTATCTACATTATAAGGAAGGTGCAGTAGACAGTAGTACAGAATGACCCCAATCCTGCCCATGATTAGAATCACAGTGGTCTTCAAAATATTGGTGCCCAACGCCATCCCACACCACGTGAAACATCTCAAGTTATTCTGATGTGCAACTGATTAAGAGTCATTGCTGTGAGAGGGATCAGAGAGCAGGCTTGGAACCAGACTGACTGCATCTTAACAACCATATGACCAGGGGAAAATTACTTAACCCCTCCCTTTCCTAATCTGGAGAAGCAACTACAATATAGGGACATTGTAAGGATTAAATGAACCAATAAATGCAAAGCTCTGAGAACAGAGTTCAATGGATGCTGCTGGTATTGTTGTTACAATTAGTATCAGTATCCCAAGTCAGTTGTCACCACAAGCTTAGCAACGGTAAGCTATTTCTTTATACTTTATTTTTGTAATTCTAGAATAGTTGAAAAGTTAGAGTTTCAGTGTAGCTAGTGTCCATCATGTTCTTCTACTCACGTAATGCAGAAATTCTCATTTATTGATGGTGGGAATATAAGATAGTGTAGCTACTTAGGAACATTAATTTGGTTTGGCATGGTTTTTTGTTTGTTTGTTTTTAATAAAAATTAAATATAGACATGACTTAATAGTAATATGTCAATATCAGCTTCTTAGTTTTGACAAGTGGACTGTGGAATTGGAAGATGGTAACGATGTGAGGAATTGGTGAAGATGGATACTGAAACTCTATGTACTAAGTGGACAACTTTTGTGTAAATATAAAATTGTTCCAAAATAAAAAGGTTGTTAAATTTTCCTTAAAAATGAAAGGACCTTTCACTTCCAGCCATGATGAAATAACAGGGACCAGACTAACCCAGCTGCTACGAAAACAACAAGAAAACCAGGTGCCATATATAAAACAATTACTATTTTCAAATATTGGCAACGCCAACCAGGACTCGGTTCCCTGAAAGAAAGGAAACAAGTGAGGTGACCACACAATCTCCCCAGCTTTCTGCCTGGAGGTGAACTATGGAGCAGGAATGGACGTCTCGCTGAATTATGGAGACCCTCAGAGTTTAGAGATATTGTCCAAAAAACAAAACCTCCAAAGATTTAAATAAGGAATTATTTGATCTTCGCAAGATTTGAAAATGCACTTTAGGCAAAAAGCAACTGAAAAGCTATCAGCTAAATGATCCACAGAACTCATACAGGGCGAGAAGGCCACCAAATTCCAGGCGGCAAGGGTACCGAGTTCTTGAAGTTCACTGGGGCATCCAATAGAGAGCCTAAAAAGGCCATGCCTCAGGGTTAGACTGCTCACAGGGGAGAGGTTACACTAGACCTGTCCTAACAGAGTGTAGTCAAGCCATGAGAAAGGATCAGACTAAACTACAAATAACCACGTGCTAGAACAAAGCACAACAAAAAGGAAGACAACAAAGTCTAGACGCTGAACAATTTATAAAAGTCCAGCATCCAATCAAAAAGTATTAGACATGCCAAGAATCAGGAAAATGTGACCAAGAACCGGGATAATAACAAGTATATACAAACGGGCCCAGCAAGGCAGTGATGGTACAATTGGTAAACAAAGGACATTGAAGCTGCTATAATAACTGTATTCGGGTATTTAAAGGTAAACAGGAACATTGTGAGAGAAATGGTAAGGTCTAAAGGATGAAACAGAACTTCTACAGATTGAAAATAGGACCAACTAAGTGAAAAACTTCACTGGTGGGATTAAAAGCAGAGTAGACACCGAAAAAGAAAATATTACTGACCCTGAAGACAGAGAAATACAATTTGTCTGAACTGAATGAAGCATGCAGAGAAATTTAAAGTTGATGTACTAAAAAACAAAGGTGTGAACATATTAAGCATTATGGACTTAATTATCAAAAGTACTAAACAAATGAGTTATGAAGGATATAAGGAAGGAGGCTTTTACTCTGTATCAGGGTGTCCAACCTTGTGGCTTCCCTGGGCCACATTGGAGGAAGAAGAATTGTCTTGGGCCACCCATCAAATACACTAACACTAATGATAGCTGATGAGCTAAAAATAAAAATTCACAAAAATCTTATGTTTTAAGCACGTTCACTAATTTGTATTGGGCTGCATTCAAAGCCACTGGTTAGACAACTTTGCTCTATATTTTAAATCTTTCCTATTGCCTGCTTATATCAAGTATCACATAATAGTAAGAACAATAGTAAAATTTCCCAATTACATGGACTATCCACAAGGATTCTGTGACAAAGATTCTGTGCCCAGAAAAAGTGTACCTTTCACCATCTTCACTACCTCAAGGTGAGAGATTTCAAACACAAATTTAAATGCAGAAATACTTTGGGATTTATTAGAACCTCAAGTCTTCCTACAGAATCAAGTCTACCTACCTAGGATCATGATAGCAAACAAACAGTAAATATATTAAAATTGTATTCCCTATAATTTCAGATAACTTACAATTGTGTTCATTCATTTTTTTTTTTAAATAAAAACTGAATAAGCACACTCACAGTTCCACAAGGTTTGGAAGCTTCTGAGCAAGGTTTTCTGGCTGAAAAAAATTAAAAACTCAGGATTAAATTTTTGAAAACTGTGTAAACTATCTTTAAATAGCTTAAACACAAAGTATTACACTACCTTTCAGAGTTTTGTCCCTTTTGAGAAAAATGTGAACATGATAAGTTAGCAAGTCTGGATGTACGCTTACAGAGACCATACTACAATTTAAACTTATGAATGTGAACACTTCAAATCAATGTCCCTTGGAGAAACCACGGTCATAGAACAAATAAAAATGTTCTCAACAGAGACAGACAGAGGGAATAACGCCATGGGACACCAGACCCAGAGGTTGGGGTGACACGGCTACAAATCCAAGGATAACCACTAGCTGGCTACTCCCAGGAGCTTGGAGAAAAGACAGACCCTTCCTCAGAGCCCTAAGAAGGAGCTGGGCCCTGCCCACACCCTGAAGTGGACCTCTGCCTTCCAAAACCATGAGCGAACACAGTTCTGCTGTTTTAAGCCACTCAGCCACTGTCATTTGTTATACCAGCCCTAGGAAGCTAATACCACTCCCACAAACTCCCAAACAGGGCTCTTCAGAAGAAAGCAGGACCTCACTGAGCTCAGAATACCGATAAACAGAGCAAGCTGGAGATGTGGCCCAAGGGAGTGTGATCTGGCAGGGACAGGAAATGGGCCATTGGGAGGACAGGAACAGAGCTGGGTCTGGGTCCCTCCCTTATGGCCAGGCCCTGGAAAGACAACTCTTCCACAGAAAGAATCCCAGAAAAACTCCACTCAGTGACTGAGAGCAGGCTTCTCTCTGGTGGAGACACTGAGAGGAAAGAGTTCCTATAAATAAGTGAAGCCAGCCTATATCAGCTCTCTCTCTGTCTCTGTCTCTGTCTCAGTTCAATCTTACAGGAACATAAAGACATGAGTCCTCAAGGCTGCCACACAGCGGGTCAGGAGTAATTTTTTTTAAATTCTCCATTCATACATAAGGTAAGCTAGATATCAGCAACAAAGAATCAGGAATGGGTTTTTAGAACAAATTAGGTCTGACCTGAGTCCTTAGTGGCAAATATAAGTTACCAGAGGTTGCCTTAGACCCAGGAGTAGAATAGTTGTGCTTAGCTTCCTAGGCACAAGAAGCAACATATGAAAAGAAGAGAGCAAGAGTGAGAAAGAATAAGAGAGAGAGAGAGAGAGAGAGAGAGAGAGAGAGAGAGAGAGAGAGAGCCAGAGAGAGCAAGGAGGGATGGGAGGAAGCATAGGTATGTTTGGGAAACTGCAAATACAATCTATTCTGTAACAATCTATTCTGTAACTCCCTAACAACATCCTTGAGGAAATCTTTTATTTTCAAAACTCCTGTTACAAAAACAACTGTGACAATAGAAAAGTGAAAGGGTTAGGGACTAGAAAGTTTTAAGTCTGTAACAGTAGTTTTTCACGTAGAAACAAACTTCATTTAACAGTAACTGTCATTAAGAAAAAGACTAGGGTTGCTAGTCTCCATCTACTTTTCTAGCATGTGGTACACACAGTATAAACTGCTACATAAGTGAGTCATCAAATTCACTGTATGCAATTTGGGTTCTAAACACTCAATAAGAGAAATGCCATTAGTTTGCTATGTCTGGGCCATAGGGTACAAAGGTGTATGAATATAATGATTTTACAGAGAGTGACAAGGAAGAGCAATTAAGGGCTTATATTTTATACTAAAGAAAACCTTTTCTTAAAACATCGTGAATACAATGGAAATCCACTAGTATATTTTAAACAAGGAGATGACACTATTAATTTCATATTGGGAAACTGAGTATTCAAATACTTAGCAACAGTATCCCAGGCTACTTACATACAAGGGCAGGCTAGTAAATTTTGCTTCCATTGTAATATTTTTTGTTACATTAGACATACCTGAATATAACCCGTTTTGTATAGTCACATGGTACCTCCCCTCCATCATTCTTGACCTTGCACACACAGATCTTACATTTTGTACCCAGTGCTCATCAAAATGGAAGAGTATTCAGATATTCGGTTGCTGGTATTGAAATCTTAACAGTGGAAAAAGTGCCTCCAATTGAAATTCACAGATGAATGCAAGCTGTTTATAATTGGTGTGTTGATGGGAATACAGTAATACAGTTCAAAGATGGAGAAGTGGGGCAAGCAGAATTGAGTGACAAACCACAAAGTGGAAGGCCTAGGACTGCAAGTGACCAGCCTTATCAAGATGGCATTGAAGAGCTGATAAGAGGAAATCGTTGCGTCACACAAAAAGAACTTGCTGGTAAATTAGGAATTTCTGAGGAGAGACTTTGATACATTATTAGTGTTCTTCGATTGCACCAAGTTTGCACCAGGTGGGTATTGCACATGCTGGCTGATGAAATGAAAGCTGAAAGAGTTCTCATTTCTTGGGAACTGCTGGCCTCAAAACTCAGGCCTCAGCTGGGAAGGTCATGCTGATGGTTTTATTGATCTGAACATTCTTCCATTTCGATGTGCACTGGGTGAAAAATGTAAGCATCTGCATGTGCAAGCTCATAAATGACTACACAAAACCAGTTATATCCAGCTATGTCTAATGTAACAAAAAATATTACAGTGGAGGCAAAGCTGATTAGCCCTCATGGTATATACATTCTCGCCCTTCTATAACCATAGCACTGAATATGAACCTTGCTATGAAATCAATATAGCAGTTATTGAGTACCCACTGTAGATAATACACTTTTAGTTTTCAAATGCTGAAAGCTGCAATTCCTTTTTTCCCCCATGTCTCAATATCGATATATGCAATGAGGTCCTTCATCTTCATGACAAGCCTTTCCTTGTGTTACTCTTAGAGCTGTCTAAATCCCCAAAGTGTTACTTTTAGTATCATTATCACACCTAGTAAGAAGAATATACACTTCCATTTATGGGGGTATAAAATATCCTAAAAAACAAAAACTAGAGAACTGGGAGGGAGGGAGGAAGAGAGGCTTAATAATAGCTAGTTCTCTAAAAAGGAGAGACTTGTTCAGAAAAGAAATGATGCTAAACCCTTCACTTATCCAGAAAAAAACAAAAACAAATGTTAGACCCTCTACTTGTCCAGAAAAGAAACAATGTTACACCCATCACTCATCTAGCTTTGTCTGCAACAGTATCAATAGCATATCTGGCTAACTTACAGGACCTGTGGTCATTCTTCCTAGATGCCTAGTTGGCTCCAGCACGTAACATTGTAATCCTTCCATGACAAGGTAGATTTTTTTTTTTAAGTGCTGTAGCTACACACACAATTGAACACTGTTGCCAACAGTGTGTCACTATGTCTTTATTAACAAGTAACTACCTTTGGGTTTTTATTTTAAAATAAACACAATGACCATGGAAAATTGCAGCTCATTAGAATACTGAGATAAAAAACAAACAAAAAAAACAACACAATTAGTATCTACTAATTGTAGATACTACAATTTTTTTTTTTTTTTGAAGGTCTTTTTTATTTTCATCTTGGTCTCCAACACAAGCCCACCCCCCAGGGCTCCAGGCCCCACATTCAGCAGCAGACAGTTTATAAATAAATAAGTTACAAAAGCGGCAGAGTCACAGAGGCAGAGCAGGTGACTGTCTGGGAAGCCCTGACCAACACCTGGCCTGGCACCCACCCTCCTCCCCAAGCCACTGCATATGAGGAGCAGCTTCAGCTGGAGCGGGCCCTCCAGGAAAGCCTGCAGATGTCCACAGAGACCAGGGGTCCCGGATCCCCTCACAGGACGCCCCCGGCCCCGGCCCCCCCAAGCTTTGAGGAACAGCTTCGCCTGGCCCTGGAGTTGTCCTCCCGGGAACAAGAGGAGCGGGAGCAGCGAGGGCAGCAGGAGGAGGAAGACCTTCAGCGGATCCTGCAGCTCTCGCTCACTGAGCACAGAGCACTGAGCACCTGGCCACTGGGCGGGGGGCCCTGCCCCTACCCGCTTTTGTAACTTATTTATTTATAAACTGTCTGCTACTGAGTGTGGGGCCTGGAGCCCTGGGGGGTGGGCTTGCATTGGAGACCAAGATGAAAAAAAAAAAAAAAAAAGCCTGGCAGATAAGCAGCCTGTTGCAGAAGCTGTGGCTGACACCTGCTGGTGTTCCAGAATATTCTCTGCTTTTTCCTAGTACATTTTAGCAATGTAGCTAAATAATAGGAGGAAAAACTATACATTTATTTTTATATTTCCATAGTTTATGTAAAGTTAGTAAGAGACTGGACATACTATACATGCAGGTCAAAATTTTTGTTACTCTAATGGTGAATTGTGGATGTCATAGAAACTAGTTTTTCTTGATCCATAGGCTTTATAGTCTATTAAGTTTTAAAGCTTATAAATTTAAAAATCCTGATAAAAGCCATAATCTTAAAGTACCTTTCAAAACTACTATTTCCTTCTCTTCTTTTCACAACTTTGGCACATGAAAATTTTAATAATCTGTACCCAAATTTCTTGAGTAGAAATATTTCCTATTAAACTACTTAAAAATTATTTTCTATTATAAATTAAATCAAAATTCTGTTCATGAAACCTCTCATGATCATTTAGCTAAAACAACTTTTCTTCACAATGTAAATATTAAACTTCAGCAAGCACAGTTAGTATAAAATGTACTACAATGACCAGATTTTGAATCAATGATGCTTTGTCATATCCTTTAAAAAAAAACTTTCAGCTTCTTTAAATGGGAATGTTTGTAAATTGTTTACCTTGGAACAGATACTTCACATATGTTGCAAACATGTTCAGTGATGTTCTGTGGTAGGCATTGTGTACTACCTACATTTTCTTCTCCTTGTGGGCACCTGGTAGGACTGTACCCCTTTCTTGAAACATGGGGCACAGCTAAGTGACTTGCTTTAGTCAGTAAAATTACATCAAAGTCAAAGCCTTGAGCTTGAGTGCAGAATGTCCAGTGACCTCTACATGGTAGAAGCTTTATCAATTTTTTTTTTTTTTAATTTAAATGTGCACCATATTTTTTTGATTACACCTGAATTGACTCAGGTCACACATGGCTTCTGGTACAGCAATTTTTGTCAAATAAAAACATTATGACGCGTACTCATCCACCTTATTCACAGGATACCTGCAACTTCTGGCTCTTCCCCAAAGTTAAAATGACCATGAAAAGACAAACAGAATTCAAGTGTAAGACTGAAACGAGGTTAAGTGAAAACCAAAAAGGGACACACAACACAAACCTGTTTAAAACAGTGGCCAAATTTCTTAATAAATAGTGGAAATAAAGTTTGATTGGGACATTCCCTTGAAAAAAATTGTAAATCATTTTTTCTAAGCTTATAGGAAATAAAATTTGGGTTACAATGATAACTATGTGCTTATTCTTAGAACACAAAAAAGAGCGAATCAAATATTGGTTTTGTGACTAATTTTTTTCCAAAAAATCAGATAATAGCCAAATTCACAATAATTTGATTTTTTTACAGTGCAATCATGAAAGAGAGAGAACCCCTGTGTGTATTTAGATCACCTGTTTATATATAACAAGAAAGGATGTGCATCTTGGTCTGAAAGTCTTAACATATGTAAAATGTATCTTTTTTTTAATGCAATATAATACTGTACCAAGGTTGTAAGGGAGTTCCTTTTCATATAGAGCCTCTCCAAGTACTGTAGTCCTTCATCTTTCAGTAACTCCAATGGGAAATGGCGCAGATTCCTATAATTTAAGAACAAATTCTTGTGCTTTTCCAGCCTTGCTACAGAGATCGTCTTACAAAGTTCGGATGCCATGACTGAACACATCCCATCAAGCACGCTGCAGTATTTATTACATCTTGTCGAAGTTGGTCTATCTCTAAAGAGGAAACATAAAATTGAGTAATTATACTACTGCTTGCAAGCATTACCAGTTAGCACACCGAGTTATGTGTAGACACTAAAATGAGAGTTATACATTCAATCTCGACATTTTTCTTTCATCACAACTAAATTTGCCGCACATACTTAGGAGATAGAAATGAACAACTATTTAATGAACATACTCTCACTATTTAGGCAATATTCACTACTTAGCAGAAACAGTCCTAACTGAATAGTCCTTGAACTTGAGATCAGAATCAGTGTTTAAGGGGACAGAGATCAGTTTCATAATGCACAACCAAAGAAAGAATTTAAAAATCAGATATAGCAAACCCATTTCCTTCCAAAGCTACCTCATTTTGTAGCTTAAGGTATTTAAAAAATATTTCAATATGTATATAAAACGTATCTAGATAATATACAGCTTCATTTTCTTTACTTTTCATTCTTGAAATACTGAATATACTATACTATATACTATTTTTCTTTCTTTAATCTATTTTTTCTTTCCTTTCTTCTTATCTTTGCAGATTATTAGAAGTAACAAAGAAAGTGATCTAGAAAACAGTTTTACTTTATTATTACCTGAAAGAGAAAATACTGCACTAGGAAATAAGAACTCTGTATTCAGTCTCTCAGGGCTTCTGTTGCCTAATATATAAAATGGACACCAATTTACTGGTAAAGTCCAAAACCTATAATAGATTAAATTCCCTTCTATCTTCAAAACTCACAAGGATGGGAAATCATTTTTGCCATTTTAGCAACTATGCACAGGGCAGAAACAAACTTGACCATCACTTAAGGCTAGAAGAAACAAATGCAGAGCTTCAATAATTTGTCCAAGGTCAAACAACTTATAAGGGATAATAAAAACAAAGTGTGTTGTGTTTGTTTTTTGAGGGGGCTGGGGTGTCCACTGTATTTCAAAGCCTAGGTTCTTTACATGCGCAGACTCCCAGGATTCCACAGGATACTAAGGAAATGCTAAAACTCTAAAGAAGTTGAGCTTCATTCAGAGTGTACTCTGCTTTCCTGGGCACCCTTTTCTAAACTCTAATGGAGAGTATCTTTCAAGGAATTTTTTTTCTGAAGAAAAACTATTTCCATTGGGAATTAGCACCACATTCGTGCAAAATATAGTAACACTGCTTTCCATAAGCAGAGTTTTGTCACTTTTTGGTTATTTCCTATGATTTCCAAACTCTAATTCCTAGCTAATAAGACAACACTTACTATTTTATATAAAGGGCAGAGAATATGGGGGATGCAATTATATCCCAATGGAACATGAGAATCCAGTACTTTCCCATGGTTCGTCTACCTACTCCCCTATTTTTATGAGATGTTATGTGACTCTGGGCAAGACCCCCAAATCTCCCTACATAAATGAGGATGAGAAATAGCTCAGCAGGTTGCAAAACCCCATATGCTGAATGGCAACTGGTAAGCGCCTGGAAGATCCTGGCCCCCCATGTGGGAAGCCCCCAGTTAGGATCTTGCCCTGCGTGGCCCCACATGCACCTGTGTGGACTGAAACCATGTCACCACTCATGATGCACAACTACGGAGACTGCTCTGGGCCCTCCCCCACCCCCCTCACCTTCTCCCAAACAATAAAATAAATCTTAAAAAAAAAAATCCTACACAAATGAAATCTGAAAGCTGCCAATAATAAAAAACACCAATGGTTCGCCACTATGCATTCACTGGCAATATATACCGTATATATATATATATACACCCTTTACCAGAATATTTTTGCTTACACCAATTTCCTTCATTACCTTACCTACAGTTACAAGTAAATGACACACTTAATATTAACTGTATATAACTGCACCCCCACACGAGCTTTCTGACGAGTTTTCTTACTATTAAAAAAACAAAACCTCCCACCTGACGACTATTTCACACATTCGACTGACTTCAGCACTTCATTCCGAATACCCACGCCGACGGCCTGACACGGGACATGAGAGAATTAAAAACCGAAAAGCACTGGGAACAGGTTGTTTTCTCAGCACTCAGAAGCCCTGACAGAAATCTGAGGTACAACACAGGCCGCTTTTGCCCCGAGTGAACCAGATCGTTCGTGTGGAAGCAACGAGCCCAGGGACACAGGGTTTCAACTCCGTGTCCGGATTCTCAGGGCGAGGAGGACCCGGCAGCGGTGGGGATCGGAGGCCGGGCGGGGCCCGCTCGTACCGGGGTCTGCGCACCGCAGGCCGCACGCTTCTGCCGTATCCGGCCTGGGGGTCGGGGACCTGGATCGGGGGGTCTCGCCGACGGGAGCCCCCCGTGGAGCTGGACGGTCGCACTCACCTCAGCGCCAGCGGAGCCAGCGCTCCGGGGCGCAGGCTGCACCGCAAGTCAAGCCGAGGGGGCGGGGCCAGGAGAGGGGCGGGGCCAGGAGAGGGGCGGGGCGGAGCGGAACCCTCTCCACAGAGCTGGGGAAAAAGGCGAGACTGACTGGACGGAATCTCGCGATAACTTCAACCTGTTCTCGTGGTCTCCGATAGGTCAGACGAGAGGCTCGTTTCCCGAGAGATGCGGCCATTGGTCGAGAGCACTGCTGTCTGCAGACGGGCCCCGCCTACCTCTTGACCCTGGGTTTCGGCTCTTCCCGGGGGCTTGCTGTCCAGGTAGCTTTGGGCATTTGCCTTTGAAAGGGCGGCTCCAACCTCAGGATCCGTTAGTAACGAATCAGTTCTTCCACTCAGGCATTCGTTCAGGCATTCGTGCTCTCATTCAATGCAGACGTTGAAGGACCACAACAGTAACCCGAGCGCTTCCGGTGTCCCAGGCAGCGTTCTAAGAGCTGTGCACCCAACCCTCCCAGCAATCCCTTTGCACAGATCCTAATAATTAATAGTATTAATTATAAACTAGTGATTGGGCAATCTTTGACAAACTGTAACCTCAACAGGCAGCCATACCACTTTAAGAAAATTACAAGGAAAAGACAACCCCGTTTTCAAATTCCCACCTCTGGCTCCCAAGGATTGGGTTGCAAATTTCGACAAAAATACTCTTCTCTGCTCCCTGATTGGTGCATATTCTATCCTTCAATTCTTTCGCCTGGAGTTTTGTGAGGTACCAGGTTGCTTTACGGGGGAACGACCCTAACTTTAGACTTTGATGATGATGATCGATCTGTACAAGGCATCATCAAACTGATATAGAGGGAACCAATCTGGCAAATCAGACTGTCGAGACTGCTGTGTGATTCGCTCGAAAAAGAAACAGAGCTCCTCAAGCACACAAGGTAAACTGACAAAGGATTTTACGACAGAGATGTGAGCCTTGCAACTTTCCTGATTTTTCGCTAGTTTTAAAGGAATTTAAGGGTGCAGGGAAACCCAGATAAACTACAGGTACAATCTGAGAGAGGCAGGAAGGGATTTTCAGGAAGTGTTTGTGTCTTTAGGGTAGGCTTGAAAGAACATTATTCCCAGATTTGCAGTGGATTTTTGAATGATGAAGGGAACACAGGAATAAGATGAATTCTAGATGATTTTATGTGCTAACAAGCTGTGGGGGTTTTTTGTTATTGCTTTAATATGGATTTAGAGGAACAATTATTGATGTTATTGCAGTTATCAAATGAAAAGGATGTTTCTGTTTGTATATTATCATACCTAGCATAATAGGCAACCCATCTATTAAAAGATATAAGAGAAAATTAGAATCATGTTTGGTTTCAAATTTTGTGTATTTTTGTAGATTAGGAGATCCAGAGACAATCTGCTAATGACCAAGCAAAACAATATTGGTATATGAGTCAGAATCAGTAGGTAATTAATAGAATGATAAATCATCAAAAATGAAATTCACCACATACAGTATTTGTAAAAAACAAATGATACTGTCATTAAATCTAAAATATAAAAGTTCAGGAAAATACTGATAATGAGAATAACACATATTAAAACATGTACTTGAACTATTATAGCAACATAATATTAGGTTTCATGCCATATATAATTCCAAAATATAGATAGCATCTTAAAGATTCTTCAAACAGTAATTCCACTAGTAAGTATAATACCTAGTGGCATATCTTTACTTCTACAAGGTCTACCGCATAGGAGGTATGCAATAAATGTTTCTTGAGGCACCCCTGTTAATATATAGAGGAGATATAAAATAATAAAATACAGTCTCCAAAGGAGTTCGTTAGGGGAATGAGACTGAAAACATTTAAAAGAAGACGTCTGGATAATGCAAATATAATTGTTATAGACCATAGATACTTCAAGTGCTTAGCTTAGACCAGTGTGAGCTGAAATATTCAGGAAGGGTTTTACAGTGGAGTTAGGACCCAAATTGGGCCTGAGCAATGGGCAAAGTTGCATTGAGTTAGAAAGTAAAGGAATTGGTGTCCTGAGGAATGAGAAGGGGAAGTTGTCAGCAAACATATGCAGCTTAGAGAAAAATTGGGTCTGACTGTAGCAAAAGGTTCATTTGGGGGCATTGGTTTAAAAAAGAACAGAAAAAAAAAAAAAAAGAAGAAGAGTCAAAATTGCCGGAATTAAGGAGTTTGGTCCTAGGTTTTGAACAGGATGGAGCCCTTATAAAAGTAATTTTGAAAAAGATAAAACTCATATTGCAGGTTGAGATAGCTCTCTGCAGAGACTGGAAGCTAAGCAGCGAAATGCTATAAATCATGAAGTAAGGATTAGTAATGACCTGTGAAGACACTTTATCCAAATACCTATTCTAAAATGTGAATAGTTAAATAACATGGATCTTGACTCATTTCTTTCTGGTTGTCTAAAGCATTGAATTTATTATGTGTTTAGCGCTACAAATACAAATTGTATTAGATGTGCAACCAAAACAGTAAAAGAGATTATTGTTCACATTGCATCAGTTCTTGTTTCTTTTCCCTCAGAATGTAAGTATATGTCTTGGTTTTGTTTAACTAAATTGAAGGAATTTCAACAACAACAAACCTTGTCATTAAAGGATACTATGAGAGGATAGGAGGTGTTCTTACTTAAGACTGTTGGCTTTCACCTAACCTGTTCTCTGAAGAAAAAAAAAGAACTCAGTCCATACACTTGATGTGCTGCTACCAAGAAACAGATAACTATCCTCAGCATTGGGCAAACAGAAGTGAACCAAGGACTGCCTTGTCCCCAAAAAAGCAAGGCTACTCAGGGACACCAAGCTTGTCTCCAGCATGAAAACTTGCTTCAAAGAATCTAAAGCTGAAGTATCCTAACTTGTTGATCAGTGGCCCTTAATTAAGTAGATGGAAAAGGAACCTTGAGACAAGACCCCTTGATGACTAATGGGGCAGAGTGCAATGCTCCCTAAATATTCCCTTTACTCTCCTGGACACACAGCCCTCGCAGTTAGAAGAGCAAATGAAATGTTAACAGAGTAACACGTGTCACTTCTGGCTATCGGTGGCAAAAGCCCACCCACAATGTTGCAATCTCTGTTAGTCTACCGTAACTCCCGTTGATGTAGCTAAGCCTTGGTGAGCCTGGGTCTCTAAGAGACTCCATAGATCAGAGATTCCCATTCCCCATCACCATCCCTAGCCCCACTCCTAAACCAACTGGTTCGGTAACGTGTTCGCAAATACTTTCATTATAGCCTATCCAATTCTGACTACCTCAGTGGTTAGCAGTTCTCCCCCTGGGGTTATTGACATTGCATTTATTTAAGTTTTTTTACGTTAAAAAAAATGCCCTATTCAACTCAGTTTCATATATCAGGGGGGATGAGATGTTGGGGAGGGGACAGGAATCACAGCATAAAAATGGTTTAGTTGCTCTTTCAGCAAACATTCATTGAGGCCCACCAGGTGCCTGCTACTAATACCACGTGACCCATCTATTCATGGAGCCAGAAGATTAAGGTGGTCTTCAAGATTGGTAGAACCTCTGCCACATTGTCTCGGGGAATCAGGGCTGCCCTATTGTATAAAAGTCTCGTAGTCAGAAGATGTGTAAAAGCCCAAATTAGACATAAAACGGAATTGTGATTTCAGAGCTGTTTCTAACGGCTCTAGTGAGGTATGTCCAACACAAAAAGAAAGTTCTACTGAGTAAATTATAAAGATCTTTTTGGCTCTACTCACTGATTCATGAATACAGCAGAAGCCATTCTAGCTGATAGAAAGCTATGCGGAGCTTACAAAATGAAAACCGTGTAGGCCTTGTAGGCAGAAGGAAGTGAGAATAGGAGGCAAATAGCCTGCTGGTTTCAGTAGGGTCGCTTTTCAGCGGGGATGGCAGGGGTATGTCACCAGACAAAGGACCAATCAGGTGATTCCTGAGTGACTGGTTTAAGACTCCATTTCTGGGAGAATCCAAAACTAATTAAATCCCAGTGTGGTGACATGGGGCTTACCTAAGTGACTCCATTTGGGGCCTCTTTTGCTTTTAACAAGTATAATTTAGATACCATAACATTGACTTATTGTAAGGCTATCACTCAATGATTTTTTTTTTTTTTAAGAAACTTTACAGAGTGAATCATTACCATATTCAATTTTAGAAAATTTCTGTCACCTTGAAAAGATACCTTATACCCATTGGTAGGCACTCACCATGCCTCTATCTGCAACCCAGCCAATCACTAAGAAACTTTCTGTCGCTATAGATTTTCCTTTCCTGGTCATTTAACATAAATGGACTCATACACTCTGTGGTATTTTGTATCTGGCTTCTTTCACTTAGCATAATGCTTTTGAGGTTTATCCTGTCGTAGGATGTATCTGTCCTTGATTCCTTTTCACTGCCCAAATGATATTCCATTGTGTGGGCACTCCCAGATTTTTTAAATCCATTCATCACTTAATGGACATTTGGATTGCTTTCAGTTTTTAGCTAGTGTAAATACTGCAGCTATGAAGAGGTGTACAAGTTTTTGTGTGAACGTGTATTTTCGGTTCTTTTGGGTCTATTCCTAGGAGCGGAGTGAACTTTTTGAGAAATTAGTCAACTGTTTTCTAAACTGAATGCATAATTTTGCATTCTACCAGTGTTGTATGAGTATTCCAATTTCTCCATATCCTCACCAATACTTCTTAATGTCTGCCTTTCGAGTTATAGTCACTCTGGGAGGTGTGAAGTCGTTTTTGATTTGCATTTTCCAAATGACCTCTTGGAAATGGAAGACTGGCATCCCACTTCAGACCTCTTCTTCCTTCCACTTTAATCACCCCACTTCAGACCTCTTCTTCCTTCTGCATGTGCTTCAGCATTCGACTGGGCAGCTCTGGCAAAAGGAATAGCATCAATTGATTGAGGATGCCTGACTGGCAGTTGTGGGCACTGATTGAGAGGCCTGGGAAGCTGAACCCCAGACAGGGAGAGGGTGGTGTGTGGGGCCTGGGCTGATTTCTAATGAAAATTTAAACTCCAGCTATGGCTATTACAAAGAAAAGAAAAATGGCTGATGATAAGCGTGTAGCTCAAAGTAAGTGAACCAAAGAGTGTAAGTGTATCTTTGCACTAAAGGTGTTACCATGGTGTCACACACACAATGAAACAGACCCTCAGCTTCGTTTTTCCAACTCAGTGTCTACGGGGTACTCCTGGGTCCCCCCTCATTGTATGGCCTGGAAAGTTTCTCAAATAAACTGGAGCATCTTGGGCCTTCGATTTGCTTCTTTTTTTCTCTCTGTGAGCTGTTTTTCTGGTTGTTTGTTTGTTTTATTTTGTTTGGGGTTTTTTGGTTTTGTTTGTTGGTTGGTTGGTTATTTCAAGCAAGAGGATAAGTCCCGTCCCTATTACTCCATCTTGGCTGAAAGTGAAACTTGACCAAGTCATTTTTATCCCACTTGAAGGTCAAGTGAGGTTCAGCTGCTCTACTCTTGGCCCTTGGAGAATTTTGGAGCTCAGCTGATGTTTACTGTGTCTAACATACATATATGAGGGCTGTCTGGAAAAACATCGAGCCATAAATGCCTCTTTTTGTTCCTATTATAATGCATGGCTGGATGCTTTCGGGTAGCCCTCGTACATGGAAATGAACACAGAATGTTTGGTTTCATTAAAACTGGAAATCAGCCTGAAAGTTTTACAAAGACCTCCCTCCTAGCCACCAGGAGCTGCTTTGGCATCGAATGCTACTATTTTCAAAGAAGTTACAGGTACCGTGTTGACATTCTCCTAGATGCTAGTCTCCATTTCCAAGGGGGAGACGTGTATTTATAAAAAGTAACTACGGTCATCGTCATGGGGCACTTTTATATTCCTATTTAAAAACCAGGGGGAAATGCATGGAAGAATATGCAAGAATCACAGGAAAACCAAGCGTCCCACCACCTGGATGAGGTTGTCGCTGAGGTCAGCATTAGGCCTGCTCAGAAAGCCCCAGGCAAGCTGCTTCAGACAGCCCTCTTCCAACCTCCTCGAGAGAAGCTCCACCTTTGCGAAGGGAAAGCAAAGTCGTTCTCCAACAGGCGCGAGGTAAGGAGCCTCTCTTTGTTATACCTGGCCCCTGAGACGTCTAGTAGCGTAGGTTATATTTCTTCTGTCTGGAATCTGGTACGAGAAACGATGCCTTTGTCATAGCATGAGTGGGTGTTATACATCTCAGGCCCCCAACACGGCGGCTGGGATTCTGCATGTGTTTGCTGAACAAACACATGGTGAACAAGAAAGTCTACCCTGACTTGTGTGTACGAGGGTGAACCCAGCGTCACCAGGAATTTATTTATAAAGCAATGCGTGTGTATTCTTGGACTCAGAGAAGTGCTGAACACTCAGAGTGGTGTGAGCAGGTAGGTGCGGGGTCTTACTGCACATGGCTCGTGTCAATCACCCATCCTGAAATGGGCAAACGCATTGGAAGAGTCTCCAAAAACAATTCAGTGAAGCCACACAACTGGTACACGGATCGCGATGGGTTTCTAGAATACTCACTGAGGGGGGAACCTGTTCTACCGGGGGCCTGCCCTCCAGAAGATAATTCAGCATTTTGGGGGGTTTCCCCCTCATACATCCAGAGTGCTTCCTAGGCGCCCAGGTTAAGTAGTTGGAATCCAACACAAAAGTAGATGAAGCTTCTTTGCTTTCAGAGAGCTCAGAAGTCTGAGGGTCTTCCTCGTATTCCCTGTATATTAGTACTTCTTGCCCATTCCCTCCTTAAAAGTTTCACTCACTCACTCACTCATTTCGTATGCCTTTCTCTGCCACCTCCGATGTGTCAGGGTCTGCTTGTTCACTCTGTATTTCACAGCTCTCTGCTATACGGGTAATAAGTGCAGGAGCCAAGGGCCTGGCTGTCAAAGCCACACCCTCTACCTCGTGGTTTGGTTGAGAAGATAGGCAGGATGACAGACAGTGATAAGAACTGAGGGGCTGAGAGCACACAGTCTGTTTGGGGACCTATAAGGGACTGTCTGGGATGTAGGCCTTTTTTTGTTTAACTGAGCTATAACTGACATATAACCTATTACTTTCAGGTGTACAACATAATGAGTCAATATGTGTATCTAGTGCAAAATGATCATCACAATAACTCTAGGTAACATCTGTCACCAGATATACTCCTGGTTACAATTCTTTTCTTTCTCTTATGATGAGAATTTTTAAGATCCACCCTCTTAGCAACAACATTCAGATATACAATGTGGTATTATTAACTATAGTCACCTTGTTGTACATGACATGCCAGGTCTGATTTATCTTATGACTGGAAGTTTACCCTTTGACCCTCTTCACCCATTTGGGCCACCCCCCACCCTACCACCTCTGGCAACCGCCCATGTGTTCTCTGTATCTGTGGAGTTGTTTGTTGTTCTTTCTTTTTAGATTTCACATATAAGTGAGATTTGTCTTTCTCTGTGACTTATTTTACTTCACGAATTATCATCCAGGTTCACCTGTGCTATTTCAGGATTTCCTTCTTTTTTATGGCTGAGTAATATTCCATTGTGTCGATGTACCCCGTGTGCTTTAGCGACTCATCCATCAGTAGACACTTAGGTTGTTTCCGTGAGATGCAGGCAGGCTTTGGTGGCACAAGGCAGGAAATAAGGTTGGCTATTGGACAGGAGCTGGGGGCCAGTGCATTTTCAGCGTCCAGGGAAAGAGTTTAGGTACCTTCCGCAAGGTGTAAGGAACTGTCGTAGGATGATAAGCAGGACAGTGCCACAAGGAAGTTTGAGTCTCTGGAGTGATCACTCAGATAGCTGGAGAAGGGAGCAGAAGTGGAAGAGGAGAGATCACTGCAATAATCCCAGCAAGGAATTACAAGAGCCCCAACTACAGATGAGACAGGAGAGATGCTGAGGTCTGCAAACGGGAGTTTGGAAAAGGCAAATTAGTGGCTCGTGGTGACTGAGGGGATGCAAGGGATGGAGAGGTGAGAGCAAGCCAGATGGGGTGTGTGCAATTCCTGGCTTCCATCTCAGCTGGCTTGGTGACTGGAGACTGGATGGTCCCTTCTGTCATTGTAATGGAGTCGGGAAAAAGAGCAGGGTTATGGAGGAAGGCATGCATCCACTTTGCAATGTGTGCTTGCTCATGATGCAACAGCGATTTCTTTAGTACCAACTGCTTGCCAGGCAGGACTAGGCTGGCAGCCTTGCTCAGCCAGACTTCTGCTAGAGAATTAAGCCCGCCACCCCCAACCGATCTTTGCTTTGTTCTTTCATGCATCCCAAGCACTTAGAACCAAGTCTAGCCCATAGTTGGCCCTCAATAAATATCTACGGCGTGAAAAAAAGTGGTGAAAAGGTGATGTTGTGCTTTGTGGCCCTACATTTTCAGTTCTCTCAACAGGAAGCCCGTTTTTCTCTTCCTCACAGTATAAGAAGGCCATCCAGGAGCTCGTACGCTGTGTGGCACTAACCAGGATTTGCTATGGTGACAGCCATTGGAAACTAGCAGAGGCATACGTCAATCTGGCCCGAGGCTACCTCCAGCTGAAAGGTGAGTTCAACTCAGGCCCAGGAGGATCGGCCCATTGGTTTCTGCTCTTTTTCCCATATTTGACTCACAGGTAACTGGAAGGGTTTTTTTAATATATAATATATAAAAAAGAGAAGGAAGATTTTAGCCCTTTGGACTTCTGTTTTTTACGAGCTTAAAAGTAGGGTTCTTGGGGGAAGACTAATTTGTTAGGTTTGAAGAGCAGTGTCGAAAAGGCTCCACAGCATGAGGGAGAAGTCCAAGATGGGATCCGTTCATGTTTGTATTGACGGAGAGTCATCTCTTGCCTGTATACCCCCCCACCCCAATTAAATAACTGATTAAACCAAGGTACCATAAGCAAAAGGAAAGTTATTGCCTCATACAACTGAACAATCCAAGGGTAAAACTTACTATGGACTTGGGGAGATTCAGGTGTTCAAACAATGTCATCAGTGTCCACATCTCTCTTTCTTCACCACTTGGCCCTGTTTTTCTCCTTATTGGTCCCATCCTTGTCCAGCTTTACCCACATTAGACTTCCCTCCTCAGTCTTTCCAGGGGGTGGGAGAAATGTCTCTCTATGCAAAAACTCAGGATGTGGGGGTCCTAACTGGGCCAACTTGGGTTGGATGCCAAAGGCTCCCCTACTTAACCACGGCCGTTCCTGTGACTAGATCATTAAGCGAATTGGTCGATAAGCAAACAGCTTGAAGGCAGATGTCTTGTGGTGGGTCATGGCACGATAGGGTATGTATTTTTCAATACATGTCACGCAACACCACACTTATAAATGAAGTAGGCAGTCTTGTGTGATCATGAGCACTTCCTGTAGTGAATACTAACCAACTGGGGGACTGAGACAAACAAAGACTGGGAAAGGGGGTCCCCTGCACTGGAGAACTACTTGGAAGTCCGAGTAGTTGTTCAACAGGTAGGTCATTAAGTGAGGAGTGGCCTTGGAGGTCATCTAGTTCAAACCCCATAACCCCCACCTCCTGTTTTCTTAGATTCAGAGAGAACGAGTCTGAGTTGAAACTGTTTGCCCCAGATTCGCCTTGTTAGTAAGTAGCTGATCTGTGGTGTGTAAGGGGGTCTCAGTGTGGAGAGGGGGAGGGCAGTATGGGGAAGTGAAAAACCCTGAAACATGATTGGTGATCCCCAATGTCACTCTTGCTGCAAATTAATAAGCCCATGGAAGAACACTGAATCCCCAGAGTAGAACTAGTTCTTGAGAGGGACTTTCTTTTGCTCCATTTTGTTTCATATTAGTCTGTGACCACACAGAAATAAGACATCAGAGCACATTAATCCATTACCTCCTTGCAATTGTGTGTGTACATTTTTGTAGATATCATTGTATTCGTATTATGTTAAAATAACTCTCTGAAGCCTGATTATAGATGGATGAGTGGAAGATTCAGAATTTTTAGTATTTCATTAAGATTGCTGTTCCAAAGCCAGGATTAAAACCCATGAATATCTTATTTTCTGCCCAGAAGGCTATAGTCCTTGTATTCCATATTTTTAAAAATAATTATTGAGAGCACATTTTATGTCTGGTGTCGGTGAGCTTTCAAAGCTATTCACTTCCTGCTCATTCTGTTTATTTTACTTCTTAAAAAACCATTCTGGGAAAATTTTATCTTAAAGACTAGAGTGGGGACATTTTGTTTCCAGCACTAGATGTAAAACGCTTCTTTGGTTTTTACAGTCACGACAATATTTCATGCTGTCCCAATACCTCTCCACGGGTCACCTCACTTGACAATATGGGAAGGAGACGTCATTTGGTATCCTGGCCATAGGTGACTATATTTCTGTCCCGCTGAGCTGAAAGAGAAACTGAGACTTCTTCTTTGTCTACAGGACTGTCACTACAGGCCAAGCAACATGCAGAAAAAGCCAAAGAAATCCTCACCAGCGCCATTGTGCCTCCCTATAACGACAACACGGATGTTTTCAAGTGTTCGGTTGAGCTATTCCATACCCTGGGGAGAGCTTTACTCTCCCTTCAAAAGTATCCTTTTGCCTCTACTCCTTATAAATAAAAATGCAAGGGGGGGGTGGGCAAAATAACCCAAATGACCTTCTGGAGGGTGGGCCCCTTGTAGGACAGGTGTCCCCTGCTTGGTCTAGAAGCCCATCTGCATCCGTGGACCAGCTGATGTTGTGAGAAGCTGCGTTCATCTTCAGTGAATTTTTTTGGAGGGAATTGTTTTGGAGACTCTTTCAACACGTTTGTCCATTTCCTGATGGGTGATTGACACGAACAACGTGTGGCATGACAATGTACCTGCCCACACTGTGCTGAGTGTTCAGCAGTTTTTGATTTAAAAAAACCATCCTGGGGAAGCCGGGATGGCTCAGTGGGTTTAAGTGCTCACTTTGCAGCCCCGGGGACCAAGGATCGAATCCCGGCCCCGGCCCGTGAGGAATCGTGTGCTGAACTGGGGAGTTCCCCCAATTCAGTTCTCTCTCTGTCTCTGTCTCTGTCTCTGTATCTCTCTCTCTCTCTCTCTCTCTCTCTCTATCTCTCTCTCTCTCTCTCGCTCTGTCAAAAATAAATAAATAAATAAAAATATAAATAAAAAAAAAGGAAATGTAACAAATTAAAAACAAACAAAAACCATTCTCCCTATTGACCCAATCTCACCATGAGCAACTTTTTGTTTGTTTCTCCCGATGAAAATGCCCTCAAAGGGAAACATTTTACCCACGTAGAAGAGATGAAACAAAAAACAACAGAAGCGCTAAAGGCATCAAAAGTGACGAGTTCAAAAACTGTTCTGAGCGGTGGGTGAAGGTGCATTGCCTCCAATGGAAAATACTTTGAAGGTGACTGAAGTTTAAACATGTAGCAATAAATATACAATTTTTATAAATCAATGCTGGGTTTTTGTGGGTCCCCCCCTGGTACTGCCCAGAATACTGGCACTGAATTCTCAAGGCCAAATCCAAAGCTGGCAGATGACTCAGGAAGCGGGGTGGGAAGTATGAGAACCAAGGATGTCCAGAAATGGTGGGGGGGGGGGGTCCCAGAATCTAGAGCCCAGTGGGATGTTTCCTGAACACAACTCAGATTCAAGGACGCAGCAGAGAATTTGACAAAAGCAGAGAGACTTTCCGAGGAGCTGCTACAATGCGGAAGGATCGTGAAAGAAGAGTGGCTAGAAATTCAAGCACAGACCAGATTGTCATTTGCACAGTGAGTTTCCAGTCTAGGACCTTGTGGGGTCATGATCGTTGGGGAGTTCTTTGCCGCAAGAATCTGTCTTCACGCCTGAGGCTGTGTCCAAGGTTTTTATAACCATGACAATATTTTATGCCGCCCTGCTATATCTCTGGGTGCCACTTGACAATACATTTATAGTAGACAGTTTCCCGTGTACGAGCATTTTTCGTTTTGGCCTGAACCTTAGCCCATGGCTGTGGGCTGCTGCTCAGCGCTCCATAGAATGCATTTGTCACACTGCACTGGGCCACCCTCCTGGCAATGGACACTCAGCTTGTCCCCAGCTCCCTGATCCCACAACGGGGCTGCCACTAACATGCCCTGGCAGCTCCCCTATGTGGCCAAGATGGACTTTTCCTGAGGTCTGTACCGCAGGGGTAGGATGACGTGGTCACAGCTCACATGCCTACTTCAAGTTCATGACACACGGCCAATTGCTTTCCCCTGTACACCCCCCACCCCCAGCCTGCTGGGCTCCTGTTTTCTCACATCCACAACGATATTTGCATTGTCTATCTTTCTAATCTTTGCCAACATGATGCATATAATGTGCTATCTAATTATTTTTCAATACTACTTACATTTCTCTTCTTAGTGAGTGAGGGTATCTCTTCATACACTTAGCCATTTGGGATTCCCCTTCTATGAGTAGCCTATTAGAATGCTTCCCCATTTATTTATTTATTTTTATTTTTTTGGAGGCTTCCTGTACTTTCTTGATAACCAATAGGTTATTTTACATTATAATTTAGTGCTATTGCAGATACATGTTCTTACCTCTGTTGCCCATTTATTAATTTTGTCTATGGTGTTCTTCATGGCAATGGAATTCTTGCTTTTGCTAGAATCAAATCCATTCATTTTTAACCTTGTGATTTATGCTTCGGGGGTTTATCTAGAAAGGCTTTCCCATGCAGACTTCAAAGATAGTTTTTCAAAAATGTCCCTATACGTTCTGCTTTAACTTTCAACATGTAGCACTATCGCTGGCATTATGTTCTCAGTATTTATAATTCATAACTAATACAAAGACTATTCACGTGGTCTGTGTTTTAGTTTGCAGATAGATGAGATTTTTTTTAGGGTATTCAGATGTTATTGATTTCTAATTTTATTGCATTATAGACTGAAATATGTTTGTATTATATGGACTTTGAAATTCACTGAAGCTTTCTTTGTGACCCTCGCCCAGGGTCAATTTTTTATGAAGATCCCGAGAGTGCTGCCAAAGACATTGTATTCTTTACCTGTTGTGGGTAAAATGGTAATAAATCTGTTTTATGGTAACCTCATTAATTCTGTTAATTCAAGTTTATATTTTGGTTTACCTTTTGCCAGTTTGACATATTTATTTGTAAGAAGAGTAGGCTGAGATTGTGAACTACAATTATTGTTCTATCTGTAGCTGTCCATGGTATATTCTGTTGGGTGGGCGGTGAAAACAGCAGTATATCTTCTCAATCTATTATTTTATTAGTCAGTGTATGTGGTCCTTCTTTGTTCCCTAGATCTGTGTCGACGTTGCCTGATATTAAAATTGGTACCCCATCTCTCTTTGGATATAAATTTTCCTATAATGTCTTTTTTCAGCCTTTAATATTCTATTTTTAATTATTATTTTCAGTTACAGTTAATAATCAGTATTGTTTTATATTCATTTTAGGTGTACAGCATAGAGGTTAGACATTTATATACTTTATGAAGTGATCCTCTTAGTAAGTCTAGTACCCATTTGACACTAGACATAGTTTTTACAATGTCATTGGCTGTATTCCCTGTGCTGTACTGTACATTCCGGTGACTATTTTGTACGTTAACTGCCGATTTGTACTTCTTCACCCCTTTCACCCTGTCCCCAACCCCACTCCCCTCTGACAACCAGCAGTTGGTTCTCTGTATCTATGAGTTTGTTTCTGTTTTGTTTGCTCATGTATCTTGTTCTTTGGATTTCCCATGGAAGTGAGATCACATGGTGTTTGTCTTTCTCAGTCTGACTTATTTCACTCAGCCTAATACCCTTTGGTCCATACATGGTCAGATTTCATTCTTCTTCAGTGGTCAAGTCCATCCTTCCATTTTCAGCCCTAATATCTTTTGTTTTAATTACTGATACATTTGAATTTAAACTTTGTTTTCTCCTACCAGCTTTCGGTTCCTGTCTTCCTTCTTTCTTGCCTTCTTTTAGTTTAGTCAAATACTTTCATCATTCTGCTTTTTTCTACCTATTAACTGGTTATACATTATTTTTCTTCTGGTTGCCATAGAATTTGTCACTTACATTCCTGACTTATTAGAACTCTAATGTAAATTAGTTAATTAACTGCCTCTTGGACAATGCAAGGACCTTTGAACGTGTTAATTTTCTTTATCTCCTTCTGCTTGATACTATGTGTTTCTGTATTTAAATCACCATATATTTCATACCACAGAGAAGAAAATACGTATAACTGACACAGAGCTTATATCTAGAATCTATGAAGAAGACGCCTGTATGTCAATGAAACAAAGACACACAATTATAACAGAAATATGGGCAAGAGACTTTTCAAAAAAAGGTTACCTGCATAGCTAATAAACATATTAAATGGTGTTACATTTTATCAGTCATTGGAGAAATTGAAGAAATTGAAAATTGTAAGAAAAAACTCCATTTCCATTAGAATGGCACTTTAAAAAATAAAAAGAAGACTGGTAATGTCACATGCTGGCAAGGATTCCTAGGCTTTGTTATATGTTGTTGACTAGAACGTATTTGGTATATGTACTTTAGAAAACTGGCTTTATCTACTACATTGGAAAGTTCACATCCCTACGACCTAAGAGTATCACTCCTAAATACACACTCAATAGAAATGCATTCGTATGTTCACCAAAAGACATGGCCAAGAGTATCCAAAGGTACGTTATTTGTAACAGTGAAGACTTGGACAGAACCCTAAGGTAGAGTAGATTAAATTATACAAAGAAAAATGATCAACGTTTTTGATCCTATGGTTAACGTCATGGATGACTCTCACAAACATACTGTTTGTGAAAGAAGCCAGACCAAAAGGAATTTATACTGTACGATTCCACTTATGTAATGAGAGATGGAAGAGAATCATGACTTGCAAAGACTACCTAGTCCAGAATGTCTCCCTGCTCAGAGTAGGTATCCTAACTTGTATTGTAAGATAGGAACTGTGCAAATCAGAGGCCAAAGATCTGATACTTGTTGCCATCTGTTGAGACCCGACTACTGTTATTCGTAAGTAATGTTGAACAGTGTTACTACAAAAAAATAAGAGTAAATCGTCTTCCTCCACCAGTACCCCGCCTCCTCAGTATTTTTCAAATTAGCAATTCCAAACCTTGCCCGCAGATGGCGTGCCTTGTACGCGTCTGCGTCGAATACCTAACATTCATTTCATGTTCTCAGCTGTCCTATAAAGTGACTGTATTTAGCAGAGCTGTTTTAAACTTTGCTGCTTTTTTCCCCTCCTGATTCTTCACCTTGACGGTCCTTGACACTTACGTGTTTAAACGGACGGATTTCATTCCATCTCTTACTTGCCTTTGTTTCCTCATTGAGGTGTGACTATTGTGCCCCATGGTCGAGCTACTTTAGAAAGTAACAAGGCTTTGGTTTTGTGCATTTCTGTCATGATAATCACAATCACAAAGACCTCTTCTTTGGCCAGGCCTGGGAGGCAGGAGGCCAGGATAACTGCCCAGGCAGCTCTCAAGGGATGTGTTTCTCTTAAAAGGGTATCTTTTAGGTGCATCCTCTTCCTCCCTCTGCTTCGCCTTTTATGGTGCCGTCAGACTCGGCCAGTTCAGTCCTCCTGGGGCTGACAGATGAGCGGGTGAGTCATGCTCCGTGCCTTCCACCCTTCACTGTGGCCTGAAACTTCGTCCCGTCTACCTGTGCGCCTCTGTTCAGCACCCCTTCTTCAGTAATTGTGTACTAGCTTGGGAGAGTGAGTCCAAGCCTATAGCTGCAGTTATTATTTTTCATGTGGTCAAGAAAGTCAAGAGCAAAAATGGGCAAACTCTTCCCCAGTGTGAAGCATTCTTTTCTATCCTGGTCACTGATAGCTAAACCCCCAGAGAGAGGTGGCTGTCCTTTTTTTTTTTTTTTTTTAAGATTTATTTTATTGTTTTTGAAGGAAGGTGAGAGAAAGGGGGAGGGCCCAGAGCCGTCTCCATAGTTGTGCATCATGAGTGGTGACATGGTTTCATTCCACACAGGTGGGTGTGGGGCCACGCGGGGCGGGAACCGAACCCGGGGCCTCCCGCGTGGGAGGCACGAACCTTCTCAAAGCCATCTGTCCTGGCAGTTACAAGTTGCACCGCAGCTCAGCAGGTGGGGTTTCACGGGCCAGGGCTGGGAATCGAACCCCGGACCTTGTGATGGGCAGGCTAGTGCTCAACCGCTGAGCTCTCCTGGCCTCCCATTGACCAACTTTTGCTAAGTGCTTCTCCAGGCCGCATGGCATGTAAGCCACAGCCCTCCCTATGAGGTGAGGGACACTTAGTTGTTCCTCCCTCTCAATGGGGCGGCTGAGGCAGATAGAAGTCCGGGCGTTTCCCGGGGTCACACAGCTGGGAAGCAGCAGAGCAAGCTAAGCCTAGCACCCTCGAATATCCACGCTCCTAACCACGGCACAGACCCCGTTCACCAGTGCGGAGTGGGGACTGTCAATGCCACACACTCTACAGAGCCAGGCCTTGACCTGCCTGTGCCCGACCGTAGAGAGAGCCCCCAGTGGAAGCTTTTCTGCCTTTAGGCCTGGAAAACCCCACCTCCTCCTCTTCCAGGATTGATCTCTCGTCAGATCCCGAGCAACAGCGACCCTCTGCTTTTCACCGGCACTCAGCATTCTTTGCAAACTCTAGCGTTTTTCAAAGGAAGGCCCCTGTGTCGCCTCCGTAGCGCCGCAGGCAACTGCATCTGTTCGTGGCCTGTTCAAAGCAAGTCTTCGTCCCTGGGAGACCGTTGGAGGCTCATCGCATCCCATCCCGTGCCTTGGGGAATATTCCTGTGGCTCTATTTGCATTCAGTGAATATGCTGTAGGCCTGTCAAATCAACATCCTGCCACGTTCAGCGGTTCCCAACCATCTGCTGTGTCTCCTGACGTGGTTAGGGAGCTGCAGGGTTGCACACTACAGGCGTGCAAGCTGATAAGTCCCCAGAGCCTCCGCGGCAGGGGGATCGAAAGGGGAAGCAGAAAATGTCGCTCTCCCCAATGTGACCTGTGCGTGAATGGAGGCGGACATGGTCACCCGAAATTGACTGATGCCTGAAGTGAGCTGGGGATGGAAGTAAGACCCTCATTTAGTTATTTCCTGCTACAGTCCTCCCTGCCCCGGCCCCGGTTCCTTTTGGATGACACAGATAGTGAAGCTCATACAATATTATTTTTCTAGTTTGTCTTTTATGTGGACAATGTGCATAAAGGCTCGCTGGCTCGGAAGCCTCTGTTGGGGACCGTGGATTAGTGCAGGAAGCTGGGCTAGCATGTGACAGCAACTCCAAAAAGAGTGAGGCGCCGAAAGTGCCCCATGCATTGCACACACTAAACGACCGAGGAGTGTGTTCGTTCCTCTTTTTAACGAGAACAGCTTGGGCATCTAAAAGTGTAGGTACTGGTAGGCAAATACTCAGGGGCACACTGCCAAGCTTACCGCAGAGACCATTTCAGATCAACGGAAGCTCGTTTTGCCTTCTCCCCATTCCTGTTTTCTTCCCCCTCACATCGCAGGCAATTATTCTGCTGAACTTTGTGTTTTGCATTCCTCCGAATGTAGATGCATACACATAAAAAACATACGGTAGTATTTTTCATTTTGTTAAAACTTTGTCTGGATGTTTTCTTCAGTAGCTTTCCACATTACATTTGTTTTTTTTTTTGTTGTTGTTGTTTTTGAGATGGATCTGTGTCCATTGATACAAATTGCTCCAGTCTCTTCATTTAAAACTCTCCATTATGCTTCATCCATCTGACTTTGCCCAAATTTAATTACCTGTTCTCATGACCACAGGGGTGAACATGTCAACTGCTTCCAGATTTTCACCTGGATAAACACCATTTGCATGATCACTCGTAGGCACATGTCTTTGGGCACAAGTGCAAGATTATCTTGGGGGTGTACCCCCATGGGTGGGATTGCAGTTATAAGACAGTGTGACAGATGTTCTCTGAGCAGGGGGTGCACAGGGCTGTCTGGGCAGAGCCAGGTGTTCGCAGGGACGCCCAGCCCTCGGGGGTGTCAGGGAATAGAACCAGGACAAGGACAAGACAGCCAGGTGCCCAGGACAGAGTGTGGAAATGGGATCTATCTGTTCTCTACTTCCTTGGCATGTGCTCCATCATTGATACACCTGAGAAAGGAAGAAGAGGGTTTTTTTTTTCCCCCTTTGCTCAAATATCCGTGCCGTTGTCTGAGTTCCGTAGGCTACATGAGGTGGGAAGAAATCTGAAGTCGTTCTGAAAGTATGTGACATTCTCTAGACTCTAGACCAGAGGTTGGCAAACGTTTTCTATAGAGTCCCAGACGGTAACAATTTTAGGCTTTGTGAGCCACACGGTGTGCGTGGCAGCTGTTCTGCCACAGAGAGGCAAAAGCAGCCACGGACAATAGGTAAGCAAGTGGGCGTGGCTGTGTGCCAATAAAACTTTATTTTCAACAAGAGACAAGTGGGTAGATTTGGCCCCCAGGCCATAGGGTGCTGACTCCTGTTCTCCGTTATGTAGTCTCTGTCTACCAGGAATCTAATTCTTTGTTTAAGTGAGTGGTTGCCAACCATATGTTTCAAGGCCTCTTTCTATCACCCAAGAGGTTAGCCTCGCCAGGTTTTCTCTTCAAAAATAAAATGGGATACTTACAAAGGTAATTGTTACATTCTAAGCTTATTGATACTTATAAAGGTAATTGCTACATTCTAAGCTTATGGATACTTACAAAGGTAATTGTTACATTCTAAGCTTATTGATACTTACAAAGGTAATTGTTACATTTTAAGCTTATGAATACTTACAAAGGTAATTGTTACATTCTAAGCTTATTGATAACTTACAAAGGTAATTGTTACATTCTAAGCTTATTGACAGAGAACTAGTCTCCTATTGGTAGGTCCCCAATTAATCTCTTCCTTTTCAAGATCAGAGTTGCTATAAGCTACTTACTTGGTCCAGAAGCACATCCCCTATCCTCCTGTGTTTTAAACCTCTTTACAATGATGGAAGTTATCCCAGTTCAGGAGCTGCACAGTCAGCGTTTTGTTTCCTTCCAGCCATCTGAAACAGATCTGAAAAGTATCTTGACTTCTGTCAGTCAGTTCCTTTGAAATTTATCGAAGAGCCAAGATAGTTGTGAAAAATGTGCTATAATTGAGTTGAAAACAAGACCAATGATTCTTGTGATCCATAGTCACTGTCTCACGTAATGTCTCAGTTTATCCATGGGCAGTTTGGGAGTTGTAGGGTGCTTTTTTCAGTAAAGATTCTGGGATGGATTGCAACACAGCCAGGGTTTGTATTTCTTGTCATGAAGTTTTCCATGCCAAAAAAAAAAAAGTTTCTAATAGTCTTAGCAAATGTTTAAATGTCTGCTATAAAATTTACTGAACAAAATATAGGAATACATTTTTATATAAGAGAGTCCTAGCTCAGAAAATTACAAGAATATTTCCCCACTGCCATCTTTACTTATAATTTTTAAATTAATGTTTTTCAGATGCAAAAGTACTGTAGTTTTATAGAAGAAAATTTGGGAAAGTTAGAAAGTATAAACAAGAAAAGTAAAATCACTCACAACAACTTCTTAGAGATAACAATTACTAACATCTTAGGGATCATTTATTTCTTTCTGCATATGTGTTTATATAGATTAGATATATACAATTTTCACATACATGTGGTGATATATAAAGCATTTTTGCAAGCTTTTTGCTGAAGAATACATGGTGGATATACTTCTATATGGATAAATATGGATCAACATTAGCTTTAATGGCAAAGTAGCATTCCACGGTATAGCTGTATTTACTGTGGCCTGCTTGGATGATCACCAACTGGTGTATTTTTAAGTGCTCTGTACTTTTCTACTATTACAAAGAATGCATGGGTAAGCGTTCTTATGTGTATATATCTTCTTATCTTGCCAGAGTAGCTCTGTAAGATAAACTACTTAAGATTGTGTGCATATATAAAGATGCGTGCTAAGCTACTATTGATTATATGCATACATAAAGATGTATGCACGTACACTGGTAGGTACAGTTTCTGATACAGAAAAGTTTATGCCTGAATTATATTCTCTTCTACAGTTAATGAGAGTGCTTCACACCATCACCAATATTGGAAGTTTTCTATAATTTTGCAAAAGATCAGTTATCAGCATCATGGCATCCTTTCTGGTTGCTTTTATTGTTTTAAGTTTTGGGGCATTTTTTTTTAGATTTATTTTATTATTTTGACAGAGAGACAGACACAGAGACAGAGAGAGACAGAGAGAAGGGGGAGGGCCCAGAGCAGTCTCCATAGTTGTACATCATCAGTTTTCGACATGGTTTTGTTCCACACAGGTGGGTGGGGGGCCGCTAGGGTCAGGAACTGGGCTGGGGGCTTCTCACATGTGAGGCACGCCCCCTTGAGCTGGGGGCCAAACCAGGGGGTGAGAATCAAACTGGGGGCCTCCAGC
>PVKE010007176.1:0-51603 GCA_004027555.1 Craseonycteris thonglongyai | reverse complement strand
GTTCGGATGTTAAATTGTCCACAGTCTTGTGGGGCTTCCACGCTCCCTAGGTCTCGGCTTCCAGCCCGCCCTCGATCCAGCTCCACTGTGACCGTCGTCCCCCAACCCCCCTTTGTTTTTGCCAGCCCCGGGCCGCGCTCCGAGTCTCTGTCCCCGAACCGCTGCTTCCCTTTCCCTCTCCCGCTCTCCCCTTTTTTCTCCAACCTTTGTGTGTTGTTCCATGCTGTGTGGTTCTCTTAGTTGAGGTTTCTTCTCAGGGTTTCCCCTGTGGATTCCCCTCTGTTCACAAGGCCCTTCCCAGGCAGTTATCGGCATTCTGCTCTCACGCCGCCATCTTTGATCTCTCTCTTACTTATTTTTAAGTTAATAAATTCTAAATTGCTGATTTAACCACACTGGACCAAGCCAGGAAGACAGAATGAAGCGGGGCTACAAGAACAGATTTTCCTAAAGCATCAGTGAGTTATTTTAAAGAATACTTTGATAACACCCACAGATTTGCTCCTTTTTATAGATAAAAATAGCAGATTTGGTTTCCTTGCCTATTTAGAGACCCAGATTTTATTGGGACCGCCTGGGGTTTGAGATAAACCACTTATTGTTTGCATCAGGAGCAGGATTGTGTCTTTAAGAAGTTTGCACAATTTGGAGCCTCAGCAGTTGTTGTTTTTTTTAAAGATTTATTTTATTGTTTCTTTTTTTCTTCTTTTTTGTATTTTTTTTTTTTTTTTTACAGAGACAGAGGGAAGGGAGAGGGCCCAGAGCAGTTTCCATAATTGTATGTCATCAGTTTTCCACATGGTTTCTTTCCATACAGGTGGGTGGGGTCTATGCAGGGCTGGAACTGGGTGAGGGGCCTTCTTCATGGGAGGTATGGCCCCTCAAACCAGGGGCTGAGAACCAAAATGGGGGCATCACACATGGGAAACGCAACCCAAAATATGGGTCTGTAATTCAATCCTTGTTCCCCGAGGCTGCAAAGCATGCACTCAACCCTCTGAGCTCTCCTGTCTTCCCCAGCAGTTTTGATTAAACTGGTGTGGAGCTCAGACCCCAGCTCTCCTTATTCTATCTTCCTCTTGGGTTTCGACAGAGGTCCTATGAGGCAACTCCAACAATAGTATCTTAATTGTCTAATTGCTTTAATGTTAACCCTAGATTCTGGAGTATTCACGTGGTCTCTGTGATAAAGATGATGAGCATCAAGGTGACAGTCAGAATCTTTAAAAAACAAAGTGGGTGGGACTACTTTTGCACTGTCTCCCACTCAGGAGTCCAGTGATGTCTTTAGTATGGTAAGAGTTATTGGAAAGTGAATCTCCAAGCACCTAATCCGATTTTTGTGTTTATTCCATTATAAAATGGAATCAGTGTTAAGAAGCAGAAAACATGCAATCCGTTTAGCAATGAGCTATCCTTTTTGGGAAAGGGATTAAATCTGTGGGGTCAAATGAACATGCACAGCATGGGATTATACAAACTATGCTTGCTAGCCATCATAGTATTCCATAGAAATTAATTTTCTTTTGAAGATATTTTAGAACCGTTTTTCTTATTTCTTTTTGTCTCTAATTTTATTCCCTGGAATATTCCCACATTTAAATATCTCTTATTGCTACATATAATTCATGAAATGCATTTTGTTGTTGTTGTTGATGATGTTGTTGGTGGTGGTGGTATTATTATTGCTGTTGTTCTTAGTTAAGAAAGAACTGCAGTTTCTTCCAAATTTGATTGTATTGAATTTACAAACTGCTAATACAGCAGGGTTGTAATAGTGACCTTTTCTACCAGATATTGCTTTGCATAGCAGTAAGAAATTCTATAAATCCAGGGTATTAGATATGGGCAATTTCCATTCCAAGTTTATAACATAAGAATAATATGAATTGACAATAAAAGTCATTCAGAAATAAGTATAAATCAGAGTTTGAGTATCAAAATCATTATAAATCAATATAATTTTTCTTAGTATTTCCTTTAATAGAGGAAAAAATTGTATTGCCATGGTACTGAGCAATTTAAACAATTCCAAGACAGCTGGGAATAATAAAATATACCATATAGAGAAATCACCAGTAAAGTTTTTATTTATATTTTATCTGGGTAGTTTGTTGTTATGTAGACTTCTTAACCTCAAAGTAATAATATTCTCACTTTTATTCTTTCAATATATTTTCTGTTTTCTATCTTACTTTTATTTTGTCTACATGCTCTGTATATAAAAATGTTGCAAGAAAATGTCATAAAAAGAATTAAAATAATGTAGAGACTCATAAAAAGGAAACTGCGGTTTTTAAAATCTGAGAGAACTTTTCCTTAATTTGCTCCTTTTCTTGGCAGGAATTATTGTAAACAGGGTGCCAATCTGGTTCTCATTTTTCTTGCCTTATCACCCACATAAACCTCCATTTAATAGACTAAATAAATAAATATTTAAAAAGCTCTTTTTTGGGGTATGATTTTTGACACAGAAACGGCAGGTATATATACGATAGAGTAGTATAGCTTGATGGATGTCAGAAGAAAACGGCTGCTTGACACTCACTGTCAAAATCTGCGCATACTTCATGTCTAGGCAATCTCCTGTGAAATAAATGTGATTGAGCAGCTATACCAATCCTGATGGCAGTCCAGCCTTGTTTTCTAACCCCTCTCCACGCTTTATTTTCTCTCTGTTAACTCGTATGTATGCATACAGTAGAAAAAAGGAGTCAGTTTTAGGACATAAACATTATCTAGAAAGGTTAATCTTGAAAATTGTTATCATTTACTAATTGTTACTTATTGTTAGCTTTGCTTAAATTCAGATACACTGGGGTGTTTCTTTAAGAATCCAGAAATTATCTTTGTGAATCAGAATAGCTGAAGTCCATTTCTTACCAAATATAGTGTGTTGTGTTGTATTGTGTATGTATTTGTATATGTAACTCACACACAGCTATTCAGGAATACTTATAGCACCTTCCTTATATGTATTCACACTCTTCTCTCCTGCCAAGTTATTGTATAAAATAGAATTCATTTTCTTGTGAAATATCTACTTAAATTCCAGTGGTTCAGCTATATCTCTCTTGTTCAAAACACAGCTTCAAATTCTTGATCTCAATTATATTTTAGCTCAGGCCAATTGCCTTGGACATTGCAAAACCTGCAGTGATCTATCACAACGCATCAACACACATTTCTTCTGTTTTTTTCTCTTATTTGATATTAATGTCTTTTCTTAAGTTTCTGAAGGGCAAGCAGTATGTCTTTTGTGTGCTAACCAGATGTCCCAGACCAAAAATAACAACAACAAAAAATAAAAATAAATAAATAAATAAATAATCTTTGCCAAGGGAAAGGGAAAGAAAATGTGTAGAAATTTTTAGCCAATTGGATAGAGTGATTTTCTATACTGACCACAGGAACACTGGAAAATTCATTCTGATGGCCTTGTAGCCTCTGATAAGGGTCAATTGGTAAAGTCTGGCAATTTTCTTTGCAGTTGAAGTAGCTTTTGAGATAGAACCAAATTTGGCATTAGAATTGCAGATACACATGAGAACTTGTATGTGTAGAGCAAACAATTTCTTGCTGCCTATTGCTTGTGGGACGTTTGCCAAGAAAAAACAATTTGCTTTGCTGCAAGAGCCCAGCTAGCCATTACTGGGGAATGTTTTTCCAAGATTGCTTATCAGTGCCTTTAATAGGGCTCAGAGGTTTGTGTGGTTGCACAAAATGTTAGTTACTTTTAAAAGCCTAAATTTCTTTTCATTTTCCTCCATAAGTCTGAAGTCTTTTCTAATTGTAATACAATCAGCAGGATTAGCACCTCCCTAAATGAGTAGATAGTAATGGATAATTAAATGCTTATGATAAAATGGATTTAACTATTATGTTGCTGTTCCAATAGAAGGCTGTTTTATTCACAGGTTTTATACAGGAGTTCAAGCTGTTAGCTACTAATTTGGTTTTGCAATTGTATACTCTGTTCAGGAGAGAATTCTGTGGGGAATATTTTTCTTCAGTGTCTCTTCATTGGTTGATTGATTCATTTATTTAACAAGTGTTTGTTGGCAGCAATTATTCATTTAACAACCATTATTGGACCATACTGAGCCACAGAGAGAAATGAGTAAGGTACGATTATTATCCTCACTAAAGTCAAAATCCAGGTGTAGGTGATTGATATGCAAAAGAAAAGAAAGAATGAAAAGGAAACACTGTTCAGGGTTATAAGTAAAATAATAGAGGCATACACCAGGTTCAGTATGTCTACTTGAATCAAAACCCCTTGTAAACAGTTTTGGTGTGAACCCTAAACTTGGCAGTAGGTAAATATTTATCCATTTGGAGTTTGATAAAGCAAAATGTAAAGATCTGCACAGTTTAACTCAGTTGTTAAATCCCACAAAGTTATGCAGCCAAAATCATAACTTGGATTCCAAAAGCAGAAAGTCTGCTTTAAATAGTGAAAAATTCCACTGGGTTTTTAGGCTGATCCTATAATTCTACTTGGTGATCAAGAGTGACTTATGCTGAAATTATGCACTTTAGGATCAATTCAATACATTCTTTACAATGGAATTTGGACAGCAGTTGTCCTCTCAAATCAGAAAGATGCTTGGTAGATATAATTTTGCTTGGAAGTAAGTTATTAACATCTATAAATAATATGTGTATCATTAAAACATCAGTTATTTGACATTAGTTAGATGTTCCTCAAAGAACACATTTCTGATTCAGGACTCATCACAAACCAAATAAATCTGTAGTGAACAGATAAATGATGAGGCTGCCAGATTACATTCTTAACCCCAAATAGCTCTCTAAGGAGGGTTCAGTATAAAAGCTGTTTGCCTTATAGACTTTTTGGAATCACCTCTATTTCTTATAGTAAATTAAATTGGGAAATTTCATTCTATGCGACCCAGGCCACCCACCTAGTTTCAGGGTGGCTCTAGCCAGCCTGGAGTGGTGGACCTACAAGGCTGACCCTCTTCTATCTCATCTCTCAGAGTTAGAGTGGCAGGAAGTGTAAATACTTGTTCTTTCTTTTTCTTTCTTTCTTTTTTTTACTATGTATTTCTTAAGGACCCACTTTCACCTTTAGATATAGGTAATTGGTCATGAATTAGACTAAAAGGCAGGCATTACTTCTAAATTTGTGTTTTCTGGTTTCATTAGCACTATTCTGGACTGCATGATAAAGAGTATGACATAATTAAAGAGTAAACACTAGGCAGCTACAACCAAAGTCAGGGTTTTTGAGCATCAGATGGTAACAATCAGAGAACGAGTAATTTCTGCTCAATGAGGGTGGTCTTTCTTCAGTTTGAACTCAATTCATTCTCCTCCCCCCTGCAGCCAGGAACTTATAGAAAAATCTCTTCTTATAATATGGTTTGTAATATATTAGAGAAATAGTAGTACTGAGGAAAGAGATATAGAGATGTTGATGAGAAATCATTCATATCATAATTAGAAAGCATTGAAGTGCTATGCAAATAAAGAATTCTTGCCAAGGAAGATTTGGCAGCTGCCATTTATGGTGAAGGAATACTAGCTTAGAAACGCAAGTCTTTATTAAAAGTATCAGTTTGATCAATTACAGACTAAAGGAATGAGGAACTAAAAATTATCCCTAGTGAAGATGTGCCACTATGACAAAGCAATACGTACCGGTACTTATTTTATAGGCAACTGGTGGGTGACAATCATGTGGGACTCTGGCTAAAAACGAAAACCCAATAGAGATGGCAGTTTTCTGTAATCCCCAGTGAGGACAGAGATAGGAAGTGAGAATAACAAAGTTTATACAAAGTATTTTATAATCTGTGGAAAGTAGATTGTTGACTGGCATTTACAGATTCAACATGTACAGTAAACTCTCAGTCAGCTGGAACTCAAGGAACCAGCATTCTCAAGCAATCGGCACAAAAAATCTTCGAGTTCTACCAATTCCCATGGGTTCTGGTTAACTGAGAGTCTACTGTATTTTTTTTTTTTTTTTTATGAGTAACAGAACATCCATGATACATGGTACTTTTGAAGATTTGCATTTTACAGAGGCAGAATGTGTTTACATTTGTGATGTAATCAAAATATCCTCCATGAAGCTTCTCTGACCAAACAGCCCTGGCTCTCACTAGGCATCCCTCTTCCTCCCATATTGTTTGAAACGTTGCTATGGCTAGCCTGAAATGTTAGAGTCTAGGATTCTTTGTTAAATTTACCCAGATCGGAAATAAGATTAGGAATAGAAAGTTAACACTAGAAAATTAGAAGAGAGAATGAAAAACTTTGTGCTTGTTTTTAGTTAGAAAATACCTATGTCTTTTATTAGTCCTATATTCTTTGACACTATTATGAGTTTGAAGGGCTTGCTTAAAATTTTCAGTTGAACTTTATTATATTTTATAAGGAGATTAGTTGTAAAAGTATTACTTATGAATTTGGGAAATTGTAGATGTTTCAGGATGGAAGAGTCTACCATATCTCTTTATTCCCATAAATTGTGGTCTCTTGAGTGGAAGACAAGCTGCATAATCCTCTCCTTATTACAGAGTGGCAGTTCAGTAACACTTAGGTATCATTTTGGGAGGGCAAGGTATTATGCCGCTGGTCCTGAGAGAAAAATATTAAATGAGTAAGAGGTGTTTTCTCTCTCTATCCCCATACCCATGTCCTATTTCATTCTCAGGTATTCTCAACCATATCTGACATCCTCATTCTTGTCTCTCAGTCTGTCAGGCTAATTGTGGCCGTCTGCCATTGTCCTCATTACTCCTGTTTTAGTCAACATTTCTTTGCCCTGTAATTTTCATTTTATGGGCCATTCTTGAACTAAAGTGAAATTTGAAATAAAGTTAATTTATGACATTAATCTACATCTTTAAACTATTGAGATAAGGCTGCAGGAGACTTCCAGAAATTTTATTTCCTTTCAGGCAATAAAGGATATATTGACTGAGTATTCATAGGCAACAGACCCTCTGATAATTTTCCTTAAATCAAGGAGTACCAATGCCTAAGACAAGTTATGTTAAATAGGTAAACTTTTTAGAGAAGGTAGGGATTTCTCAACTCCTTTCTATCAAAATAGTATGTAAGTGAATGACCAATATTGTTGTCTTAAGGATTTGCTTTTAATTAGTTTGAAATTGTATAGTGTTAGAAAGCTTGGGAAGATAATGCCAATTTACTTTCCTTAGCATCCATTGTATGTGGATATTTATGCTATGAATTGGGAAGCCAATATACAACTACCAACTTTTGGACTTGCATCTGCAAGGTTATTGATGGCAAAGGGAAGAAATCTAGAACTCATTACTTAAATTATTTGTTACCTAAGTGGACTTTTAGATGATACTGTAGGTCTATCATGATTTGCCATCATAAGAAAAAAAGCAATTTATTTTGACTTGTGAAGATGCAGTGGGTGTGATATATGTTAGAGTGATTTTTAAGAGCTATTATTTCTAGATTAAGATTTCTTGAGTAATGATTTAATCTTTTAAAAAATATTTCCCATTTATGCCTTTCTGACCATATATTGAGTTTTCATCATTTGCATTTCTGTCATTTTAACTAATAATATTTGATGTTACTCCCTGGCATCACATTTCTACTAATTATTCTCTAGCTGCTTCCTGTATTTGCCCCCTGGCAGACAGAGAAGCAAATGTTTGTAATTTCAAGTCTCCAGAATATTTAATTTTCATCAGTAGCAAAAACATGTTTCTCGTTCATAAACATGGCTCTCAAATTAATCATGGTACAGTGATATTTGCAAATTTGATTGCCACCTGTCTTTTTCAGAGCCGTTTGTTTCTATTTTTTAAATTCTTTAGATATTATTTGTTTGCTTATTTTGAGATTATTTTTAAAAAGAAACAAATATTTACTTGTTGGGAGTAATTTTTTTTTTAATTATAGCAGAACGATATTGATTTTATCAAATCATAAAGACTGAGCATGCAAATCTTTAAAAAGCACCAACACACCCTCAGTTGAAATTATCAAATAGCAGAAAGAAATATTTTAGAAGAAAGGTTGAGAAAATATAGTCAAAGTAGGCAGAAAGATGAGAAAAATCAATACAAATTAAAAATTTTGTATGAGCAACCGGAGTTTACTTTTACTAGAACATGAGTATTTAAAAATATTTACTTTATATTTTATTATTTTTTATTGCTAAACGTGGGAAAAAGAAAAATGATCTAAATTTTCTGCTGTTCTGATAAACTTCACACATCAGAGAATTTCTCAGACTGAAAAGGAGATATAATCGCAGAAAATTTGTATGAGCTATAAAACAAGAAATACCTTGTTTTTTGATGAGTATGATGACAATCCCTTTTTCTTTTTATGAGTGAGATATAAAGAAACCACTTGTTATGGGTTTTCGTAATATACTTAGGATACATGTGCCTTGGTTGAGGAAACAATCTTTTCATAAGTATGTGTTCAGTAAATGTTTATATGAAAATTTTATGAAGTTATAGAACTTTCTATATTTTATTACCTTCACTTACTACTTTAAGGTATTATAGTATTTCTCAAAAAGTATAAAGAACTTTTTCGCAATATACTTAAGGATCTGTGTACATAATTGGGATATTTGTGAAGGCATTATATTAGGAAAACATATTATTGGTTTTTACTCTATTATTAAAAAATTAGATTAAATTTACAAAGTTGTTCAATGGTAAAGAAATATTTGGAAAACTTATTTGTGAGGAATTACACATAAATGAGAAGTTAATCTTTTGGAAAATTTTTCCAGGATTTTAATGTTAATACTCAGTTTATGAGAATAATATATTGCTGTTTACAAAGCACTATTAAATGCATACTCTCATTGACTGAAAACAGTTGTGTGATATCACTGCAGTCATCATCTGTGTTTAAAGATGAGGTAACAAAGACTCAGATCCACACACTTCAGACTTCTGTTCTTTAACCTGAGTTATATAATACCCTCACTATATCACATCTCTTTCCTTTACCTTATATTCATTTCCAAGACAATCATAGGTCTCTTTATTTTCAAGATAGTATGCTGATATCAACTTGTTGTTTGTCAATAGTTTGATTAATTTTTTCCAAACTTTGATTTTTAATGTTAATTTTATTATTTGAAAGAAGGTAAGAAAGAGAGAGAAGGGGGAAGGGCCTAGAACAGTCTCCATAGTTGTGTGTTATGAGTTGTGACATCGTTTCATTCTATACAGGTAGATGTGGGCCTGCACACAGCTGGAATTAAACTGGGGACTTCCCACATGAGAGGTGAGAACCTTTGCCACCATCTCAGCAGTTACCAGTTGTGCTGCAGTTTAGCATATGGGTTTTTATGAGCCTGGGGCGGGATTAGATCCCCAGACCTTGCAGTTGCAAGGCAAGCATGCAACCTGTTGAGCTATCACGGGCATTCCCCCAAACTTTTATTTTTAAATAAAATGATTTGACTGTAATAAGTTATAGCCTCCTCAAACACTACTTATAACAACATCTGGCACTTAGTAGGGTCTCTGGTATTTGTTGAATGAATGGATAGAGTATACAAGTATAAGATGTAAGGAGAAAGTGTAAAATGGAGAATTTTATGTTTGATTGCACACAAAGAAGGAAGTCTTTCTAGGTCAGAGAAAACAAAAATGGAAACTGAAGTTGTGTGGTGTCTTGTTACTTGAGATGTGATTCCTGAACCAGCAGCATCAGCATCACCTGAGGAATTGTTAGGAATGTAGACTCATGGGCTTCCTCCCAGACCTGTTGTATTAATCTGCCGTTCTACAGGATCCCAAGTGATGCAGTGTGAGGATTATTGCACAGTGTAATGGTTCTCAGTCCTCATTACACATTAGAGTTACCTGGCAAAATGAAAATGAAATGAAATGAAATAAGCAACCCTCACTTGTAGATAATTTTAGTGTACTTTCTGTATAGGAGAACTAATAATAGATTTTTCTTAAAATTCACTGTTGATTTTCAGGTGCAGCTAAGATTGAGAATCAATGCTGTAGGTATCAAGTCCTCAATATACATCAGAATATTGCAGACTATTGCTGCCAAGACACTGGATTTAGTGTAAAATACTTAATCTTAGTGGAGCTCATTTATATGTCATTTATAATGAAGTAGGGCCATTTGAAGGTTTCAAAAGGCTACTAAATTCCTAAAGTTCAGCAATTCAAAGAAAGTGGACTCCTACCTTAGTCTTTCCTACTCATGTGGATTCTTTACCAACATAGTTTTGTAGTGGTGTTTGTACTAAATGTTTGACAACCACTCAGAAACTCCCTCCGGACTGTGAGAAACTGCCTTGGTCCGTGGTTCTTCACTTTCACACATTCATGCCATTTTCTTTTGCCAGTGGGTTCAAATCCCATTATTTTATGAGGTACATTTTGACCCTGGGCACCCCAGTGCTTGCTGCTGGAGATCTAGTTCTCATCTAGAGGTATGTGTTTTTCTGTAGTGTATTTTCTTAGACTTTTTCTCCTGACCTTTTAATCTGGAATATAACCTTATGTAGCCCAATAGTAGGAGGTATAAGGAAGGGCAGTTTGAGGATACACAGAAAGTTCCTTGAGGGCAATGTGAAAAAAAAAACAACAACTGCCTTTATTTAGGAGGCACTGGGAGCTACTGAAATTTTTGCACTGAACCTATTATTTGAAATACTAAAATATCTGTTGAAGGAATGAAGGAAGGAAGGAAGGAAGGAAGGAAGGAAGGAAGGAAGGAAGGAAGGAAGGGAGGAATAAGTACTTAAGAGAAAGATATTGCTGGGTTGGTTGGTAAGAGAAGGATAAGATGGAGATTGGCTTAAATCAAAATGGTAATGAGTTAGATGTGGGAGGTAATAAAGACATAGAAAGGGCAGAAAGGTGAGAGATAAGTTGGTATCTAATTGAACTTAGGAGATATATACATCACATTAGAATAGTTCTTCACAAACTATAGCATGTGTAAGAATTACCTGGAGAACTTGTAGACACACTAATTCTTGGTCTTACCTACTGGAATTCTCATTTAGTGACCTAAGGCAATACCCAACTATTTGTATTTTGAGCAAATTCCCAAGTGGTGCTGAAGCTACTGGTCTGAGGATCACATTTTTAATTGCATTGTATTAGGGTTTGGGACCTGGAGTTAAGATATTTTGTTTTTAATTTTAGTTCTGTAACTTACTGACTATGCTATCTCAAATAAATCTGTTACCTCTTCTAGGACAGTGCTTAATCTATTAATACGGTAATGTACCATTTACATGGGATCTTGTTAAAATACAAATTGTGGTTCATTTGGTCTGGGATGGAGACTAAATTTCTGCATTTCTTTTTTTTTAGATTTATTATTTTTTATTATTTTCTGACAGATAGAGAGACAGACAGAGAGAGACAGAGGGGGAGGGCCCAGAGCAGTCTCTGTAGTTGACAGCATTAGTTTTCCATATAGTTTCACTCCACAGGTGGGCACGGGGCTATGCAAGGCAGGAACTGGGCAGGGAGCCTCCTGCATAGGCCCCAGCAAGAACTGAACTGGGGGCACACCCCAGTTCAGCATATGGGTTCGCCTGGGTCTGGATACATCCTCGGTCTCTGGGGCTGCAAAGTGAGTGCTTAACCCACTGAGCCATCCCAGCTTCTCCAAATTTTTGCATTTCTAAGAGCTCCTATGTGAAGCCCATGCTGCTGGCCCACAAGCCAGACTGATTAGCAAGCTACTATGTCTCCATACTCCACATGCTTATTTTTATAATGAAATACAAGCATATAAGTAAATAAAAATATAAATTGTTAAGCAAAATTTAATTGTAAGGTGATAGTACAGTTATAGAGTGAGGAAATGTAAAAGACAATTCTGAGTTTTGAGCTGACTAACTAGGAGAATTTGGGCACGTTTATAGAAATATAGAAGTCAGGAAAAACCAGGTTTAAGAAAAATGTTGATTTTGGGGAAAAGTGACAGGAAGTTGAAAATATGTCAGGAATAAGATTGAAAAAAGTTCTGTTTTGAGATACCAATTTAGAAGTTGTATGCATATGATTAAAAATACATTTGAATACGTGAGTATGAAGAAAGAAGAGATTAAGTACAGAATCTGGCAAAGAGATAGCATTAAGAAGACATGAGAAAGAAGAGGTATTATCAAAAGATGGATTATATTTTAGTACCTTGTCATAGAGACATTACTTGTTCAAACTTGAGCTGCATCAACAGATTTTATATCTGCAAGATTAAAGATAAGAGATGGTGTAGTTTTCTAGCATTTTCTTACTTAGATATTATGGAATTATTCCATTTGTGCGTGTGAGGTTTATAAGTAACTGTTCTATGGATGGAGTAAGATCCACATCGAGGGTTTATTAGTATTTTGGGCCAAATTATAGGCATTGAGAAAATTGAACAATTGAGGGAGGGTATAAATTTTCTAAAAGATAAAAGGAAGAACAAATGAGTGATTCTACAACTAGATCACTATAAAAAAGATGTTGATTCTTTGCCAATCAACTCAGATATTTGGACATCTATGAAGCTCAAGAGAAATTGTAGTTTAGTAGTCCATATTTTCTGGCGTATAAGATGACCGGGCGTATAAGACGACCCCCTAATTTTACAGTTAAAACATAGGTTTAGGCCTATATTCGCTGTATAAGACTACAGCCTTGGAAGTGGGGGGTAGTCTTATACAACGAATATAGGCCTAAACCTATGTTTTAACTGTAAAATTAGGGGGTCGTCTTATACACCCAGTCGTCTTATACGCTGGAAAATACGGTATATAGAAAGTAGCATTTTTACAGTGATAATTGATCCATTAGGTAGAATTATAAGTGTGTTTGCCTGACTATTATAATAATTACATAATTTTATAAGAAAAGCATGATTGGTTTAAGACACTAGTGTGTTTCATTATGTCACAGTGATGTTATGATGTTCTTAAGGGTGCGTCCATATTCTGGCCTTGGGTACTTGTCGCATCCTGCACAACAAGAGCTGTGGGATGCAAGAAGGGTGACACAGGGTTAAGAAAGACAGTAGCCAAGAATAGATTGAAAGTGAGGCCAAGGGACTCAAGCCTCAAGAACTGAGCCCCAAATCAAGCCAATGCATAGCTTTTGTTAGCTATTGTACAAGGAAGTTAAATGTTAATCTCAAGGTCTGTGAGTTCCACACTGGGCAACTGTTTTCCCGAAAGTCCCCATTGTATTCCAACATGTACCATGCCTTCATACACGCACACAATATCAGGGAATGGAGTCATTGTTTAGAAACCACCCGATAAGGAAGAACAACCAATATCATTCCATCAGGTCTCAGAATTCCGAGACACTCCCTTCAAAGAAGCTTTACTGAAATCATTCCTTTCTGGTCTCAGCTTTCCAAGACACTCCTTTGTCATGTCATAAGATTGGCAAGGGTGGTAGGGGGGCAAACAGCTCACAGCTGCAAGGCAACAGATACTAAGAAAGTTTAGTAAGACTTCTTTCTTTTCCATCACCTCTTTTTTTCCCCCCATAAATCATTGCTCTTTCGGTTTTTAGGTACTTTCATTTTTCCTCTTATATTTTAATGTACACAGTGTTAAAATCTGGACATTTTAAAGTTTGATTTATAATCATCTATGCTCCAAATCAAGAGAGGTCTCTTTCTAACATTGATTTACTCTCAGAGGGTCATTCATAAACATATTCATTACAGACACACTCCACGAATGTTCAATAACACATCAATCACTGAGCTGTTTACATTAAGAGACACAATTGAAATTGAACAATATAATTCAATAAAATTACTGGTCTTTTTATTTATTCATCTAAACCCTAGTTGCTTAGTCACTGTAAACAAATCCATTGAAACTATTCACTTTTCTGTTGTTTCTTGATTGATTGTCTCAAATACATGATTATTCTTAATTTAGACAAAGTATTTTATTTCTGTAAGTACACGAAAATGAATTAGAGCCAGCTGAATGCAATAAAGGATGAGGAAGGAAGACGCTCAATAAAAGAAAATCAAACCTGTTTACAAGTCTGGGATCTAAACGCTTGTGAGGTTTGTGGTTTGGGAAACTATATTCACATGTTACAACAGAAAATGATGAAGGCTGGCTAAATATAAATTTAAAATGGCACGGGTCAGATTCTTATTCCTCCTCAAACCCTAAGTAACCTTCTTAAAACAAAGAATCCCCCTTAATTTCAGAGAGATCTCAGTCAGGCCAAGCACCAATGAACAGTGGGAGTAGATATTCATTTTTTATGAGAACATGAAGACATATTTATTATTCAGAAGATAGAAGTTAATATGTGAGTGTATTTGTAAAAACAATTAATGTGCAATATAAAGTGATCATGGAACACAACAAATTATCGTCTCTTGTAAGTGGTAAATCTTGGTTTCCTAAATCTGTTTTTTTTTGTTTTCCATTCTTCCACTTTGAATATATGATACTGAAAATATGCTAAATGTAACCCTCGGGCAAATTAGAAACAGAATTTGGTAAAATGTTAGGAAAACATTTTTTCTTTTTAATTTCAGTTTAGTTAACATAGGTGGAAGCCGGGATGGCTCAGTGGGTTGAGCGCTCACTTTGCAGTGCCGGGGACCAGGGATCGAGTCCCAGCCCTGGCCCGTGCGGAACCATATGCTGAACTGGGAACTCCCCCAGTTCAGTTCTCTCTCTGTCTCTGTCTCTGTATCTCTCTCTCTGTCAAAAATAAAAATAAATAAATAAAAATATATAAAATTTCAGTTTAAAATGTATTTATTTAGAAGGCAAAGAAAATTAATAGAAGAGCATTCTGGAGTCATAAGGATGACCATCTGCTAATCAATTACTATCCTAAAATTTTAGTGCCCCTTAGGTGTATGCATTTATTTATTTACATTTAAACTTGATACTTTTTTAAGGGACAAAAATGCTAGTTTGAAACCATTGCATACTGTATATGGAATCATTATGAATTATTGTAACTTCAAGTGATGGGTTACCAAAAAGACACTGGACTTCAGAAGATTTTTAATTTGTGCGCTTTGTAATTCTTTCTGATGATTAGAAAAAAAAAGAAAGAAAGAAAGAAAGAAAGAAAGAAAGAAAGAAAGAAGGAAAGAAAGAAAGAAAGAGAAAGAAAGGCTGGAGGGAAATGGCATTGTAATTCCATGTAGCTGAGCTTTTTAGTTGCATTCAGACACTTCTATTTACAGTTCTTCAAGATGGGCCCATTTCCAAGTAGGGAGCTGTGGAATTATTGCTCTCACTCCCACATTTAGTGCTTTCCCCTATAATACTAAGGTTAGGTCAGCCTTTCCCCTGTGCTCTGCATTATACCTACAAATAGATCAGATTTCATGATAAGGAACAAGTGAAAAAGGACAAAAGATCATAAGTGAAACATTGAACCAGCTTGACTTGAATTAGAATTGAATAAACTGCATAATCTAATGTTCACATAGTGCTTTGGCCTCAGATCCTGGTTGGTTTCACCCCATAGCATTTAAGTTATTCTTTCTTTTTTTCTCCTTCCTCTTTTTTTTCTGGTTGCCCTGCTGTGTTCTGATACATTTAAAAGGATAGCTCTTTGTGTTTTATGCAATGGAAAAGTTGCAGTTGAAGTCTTATCCTTGCAAGGCACTGACTGTATCTAAAAACAGAAAGAAAACAAAACAAAACAAAACAAAAAAACCCCACTCTTGTGCCCCGCCTCCTACTGGTTGTTTGGAAACAGCTGTTTGAGGTCAAGTTTGTACTTCACTCTTATCAGTCCATTTGGTCAGATCAGAATGTGCCTGAATAACTCTGAAGGTTAAAATGCGTTGACTGAATTTTCTGCTGCTACCATTTCAGAAGGCCAGTTAATACCATCACTGACTGTCAACAACAGCCAGGCTCTGCCTTCCTCATGATCATGATACATAGTGGAAATATTCCTGGCTTCTATACACCATAATCCCTGCACAGTATGTGTCACACTGAGGAGAAGCACAGCAGGATGGTCTGCCAGTGGGTCTGACGGATCTGGCCTACCAATATACAGAATTACCCCTCCAGTATCAAGCATACAACTGCATCGACTTATCATGATTCAGGGGTCAACTTTTTATTTTTGTCTCTTTTTTCTCAGTCATAGGTGTCTGATTTATGACATCTATCATAACATTTGTCTCAGAAAACTGGGCATTCTGATTTTCATATTCAATCTCATAATCATGTTAGCATTCCAAAAATGATATTCCACTGGTCTTGGTTGGTAGCTGAATTGTAGATGCTTGTTCTGGTTTTTATTTACAGGGAAATCTACAAATTGCCATAACAGCAACAGAAGAGTATTTGATTTTGATAATTATTTAATCAGTTTTCTTTACAGAATTGAATCATAACATATTATTATTGCCACTTAGGAATTAGAAAATACTTACTAACCAACACGAACTTTTAAATATTGCACAATCATTTTCTATAAGCTCATGTTAATGATACATTCTTTTAGCTTGGAAACATCTTCTAAAAGATGCTAAATATTAACCTTGCAATTTGTGGTTTGCATACATTTATCTCCAAATAATGCAAAGTGTTTTGTTACTTATTTATGTAGTTATTTATATGTTTATGTGATGCCTGTTGTTAAAATACTCAGGACTTTGACAAGTATACTCTGTTACCAGAAAATCATGTTGAAGGCAGGAACAATATCCCATTTTACTTGACTACTTAAGCAACTATAGTAATTATTCTATAACTTATTGAACAACCATTAGAAAGAAAGAAGAAGTAGATTAGTTAATCACTCAAGTCATAGATTCTGAATATCCACTCTATGTGAATTTTTGTCCAAGGTAATGTGGAAGTTATATAGAAATATTACTGTTATTCAAAAGGTAAAACGATGAAATTAGGATAAAAATACATTTAAGAAAAGCTGTACCTGATGTTTACTTGTCTCTGTGCATCAGCTCCCACCTGTAAACTCAGAGCTTCTCTCCACGTCAAAAAGTGCCCTTTGGTCAAAAACCAATGATATACATGTGTAATTATTATTAAACAAAACTTATATCATCAGATTTAGATGGTTTGATATTCAATTATTCTGAAGAGCAATGAAATATTATACCTAATGGTCATGAAACATATCAGATTATATTCTTATATGAGTGATCTATCTTTGTTTCCTATATCTTTTTTCTCTTTCTAGCCTTTGTTTTTTTTTTTTTTTGCATGGATGATATTAAAAATGCGCTAAGTTAGTGAACTAAGGTCAGATAGCCATATAATTGTATTTCATCCAAAGATGTCTAAATAGGGTATGATTGGTACAGCATTTATACTTTAATGTTTTTACTGTTTTAAGGAACATTTCACAATTTTTTGTTTGTTTATTTGGGAACACTGAGAATACTTTTGTTCAGTACGTACAGGTATTTGAAGGATTTGCTGTTAACACATCAACTATTAATCAAACTCATCAAGATGTGGCTGCAAAGAAGAAATTGTAAAGTGGTGCTCTTGATCCTTTTGGGAAGAGTAGCACTTCCTTTGGGGAAGTAGAGAGCCATCATTTAAGAAGATACTATTTTCATCTTCTGAAATACAATTCCATTCTTTTCAAAATGAGTTTAACTTTGGGAGATCCCCCATTTACAGGCTTGCTTGCTTTCAAGGCTCATTAAGATTGCTTAAATATAGCCTGTCTAGCTGTACCATTTTAAACGGGACAGAAAACAAAGAAACTGTCTTGATTCAAATGGTACATATGGTCAGCCTGCTGACACCTTACCTTTTGCTTAGGGACTAGGGTGACCATACATGCCATTTGAAACAGGACACGAGGAAGCCAGGATGGCTCAGTGGGTTAGGCGCTCACTTTGCAGCGCCCGGGGACCGGGGATTGAATCCCAGCCCCGGCTCATGCAGAACCATATGCTGAACTGGGAGCTCCCCCAGTTCAGTTCAGTTCTCTCTCTGTCTCTGTATCTCTCTCTCTCCCTGTCAAAAAATAAAATAAAATAAATAAATAAATAAATAAATAAATAAATATTAAAAAGAAAAAGAAACAGGACACTACCATTGTTTCCTGTTCTGTTTAAAATGGTAAGTCTGGTCGGCCCATTTAAATATCTATTCAGCTCTAACTAGAGCAGTCATTCAGAGCCTTAAGGATAGAGTTAAACTCGTGTGTGTGTGTGTGTGTGTGTGTGTGTGTGTGTGTGTGTGTAAGAAAGGTATATTGAGAAGAACAGACTAAGAAGTACAGTCACGTTTAGAAACTGTTGTGAAGATAAAACAATACACTCATGTTCAAAACCCCACAAAAATAAAAATAATAAATTTGACTATATGGATTATACCTAAGATAGATTGCTATATGTTAATTTTTTAAAACACAACAAAAAGTTAAATTAAAAAAATATAATTATCTGAAATATGCGATGAGTACTTTGTAATTAAAGAAATATTGCCCAGTCAGTGCCTTAAATCAATTAACTTCTCTGACTGCAGTTTCCTATTTTGCAAAATAGGCGGCTGAACAAGGTTTCTTTTAGATTTCTTTAAGTTCCAGTATTGAGTGTTTCTGCAACTCATTTTATGAAACTTACCACATCTTAATTTATCAAATTAAAGTTACATATTTTTATACAAGGCCTTCTTAAAATGATTTTGTACTTTAGATTTGTTATGCTCCCTTATCATTCAGAGAGGAATTAAAAATAGAGGAGAGTGGGCAAGAGGCAGGAATAAGATATAGTTTCTGAAGCCTGAATATTTAAACGGTATTTTAGACAATATAATTTTTGATGGGGATTTGAGGAACAGGAAATCACTGAAAGTTGTAGTGTCTATTTTGTGTCCTATGTTTTATGTATGTTAATTATTTAATTCTTATAACAACTCTATAATGGGTATTAACATTTAATTTATACTGTTTGGTAAAATGTGGCTCAGTGGAGTCCAAGATTCATAGAGGAAATAACATAACTGGAATATTTGGATTTGAGTGACTCCAAAACACTTACATGTTCTTAACAGATCACAGTGAGATCCTTGTTTATATAGGTGGAATAGCAAAAGAGAAGTGTATATTGGAGAGTTGAGTAGCATATATAGTAAGAGCTTTATGTCCAGATTCCCATATGGTTCCAAGATCAAAACATTTCATTAACCATTGAATTTTTATTAAATTTTTTTTACCCAAAACAAATTAAAATAAAGTATATATAAGCATATATGTAAGACTGCATGTAGTACTATAAAAGCCTTGTGTCAGTTGATTCTATCCTATTATTTGATATAATAACACTAATCATAATAATAAAATATTGACAACAAATAAGAATCCAAGCCCTGTGCTAAGGCCTTCATTGTCTTTTCTCATAACATGGTAATATCTTCACAAGAATGATAGCCACATAAAATTTACCCTCTTCAAGAAATTACCTAAACAATTATCATTTTGTAGAAGGTTTGTTATTGTGCTTAAATCCATTAATGACTATTGAGAGCTTTTTGTTCAGATCTATGAAGTAAAGAATAGTTTATGCTTCCTTCTATAATAATGAAGAAGCTATTGAATATTTATTATTTTATGGGGGCAGTGGGAAGGGTGAGAAGAAGGAAGAATAAGTCTGTTGTTAAAAGAAGAAAAATGCAATTAAGTCTTTTTGGGATATAATAATTTTCAGAATTATTATAAATAGAAGGGCCTATCTCAGCTTGATTACTTCAAAACAGCTTCCTGCAACCTCCTACCAAGTAGATGAGCAATTAGTATAATCACAGCAATAAGTCAAACCCACTTGCTGTTCATACTTGTGTTACTGCTCTTCCTTTGGCATTGTTCCTAGACTATTTCAGTGGCACACACACAGACATGCATGCACATATTTAATCAAATTTTATTTGGTAAAAGGCAAAATGCCTAGGAATGTATACTTTTTTAAATATCAAGGTTAAATAAAGGGCACTGAACAAGTAAAGCTGTGCAGAAAAGAACAGTGGCTAAGGCAGGAATATTCTTACACCCGAAATAGTTGTGCAGATGGAAGTCTGGCCAACAAAACTATAGAGCATCATGTCTAACTGTGAGTCAATCTGTCAGTGCAAGTACAAGGTGACTCAGGAAAAGATTGGGTTTTGTTTTCTGACAAATAGTGCAAGGTTCTAGTATATTTATGTGTGTTGGATATTGTTGGAAGAAAAGGATAAAAACGACTTCACAAATGGGAAGAGTGAACTTCTAATAATTGATTTTTCTGTTAAAAAAATAGAGTAAGAGTAACCAAGGGAATTGTTCTTTTTTAAAGAAATTTTCAATAGGTAGATATTAAGATCAACCACCGGTACTCTGTGCCTACTCTGCAATCTCAGAGACCATTATAACATTTGTGTATCTATACTGTGCTGATTCGCTATGGATCAAACAAGTATAGGAATTGTTTCTAAGAAAAAGCAGTACAATCCAATATACTTTGCAATGTCAATCACCTGATATTTTTTGCTATGCTTTTAGAATGTTCAATTTTAAGGATCACTTTAGGTTTCATTTATGTATTCAATTAACTGTTACATCAAGTTCCCAAGTTGCTGGTTTGTCTGCATAACTGATGTTCCAGTTATCCAGACAGATGTAACTTTTTTCACTGGTTTCATAGAGGTTCTTCTATGGGGGTTTCTAAATGCTTCTCTTTTTTTTCGTCTAATTGAGGAAATTCACAAACTTATGGGAAAATATCAACTTTTACTTTTTATTAAATTGCTCCAAGGTTAAAAATAAGACATGGTGACAATACATTTAATAAATTTCATCTAGGGAAAGTAATAAGCTACTTTTGTTATTAGGTTTTATTGTGAATACGTACGTTTTTTGTTTTGTTTTTGTTTGTTTTTTATTGTTTTTGACAGAGAGAGAGAGAGAGAGGAGAGAGATACAGAGACAGAGAGAGAACTGGACTGGGGGCACTCCCCAGTTCAGCATATGGGTCCGCATGGGCCGGGGTTGGGATTCGATCCTCGGTCCCCAGCACTGCAAAGTGAGCGCTTAACCCACTAAGCCATCCCGGCTTCCCCTGGATATGTATGTTTTTATGGTGAAAAGGAATCTGACTTTTCTGGTTTAGGGATGCATAAGAAAACCTGAAAACATGTACATATTTAGTCTGTATTCTAAGAAAATAGTATTTTATGTCCCTAAATGATTTTGCTTGCTGAATACATAATTTTAACAAGAGAGATTATTAGTAATAGTGATAAATAGTAAGGCATAAAATCAAAATTGAAAAAAAAAAGAGCAAGGGCAGAAGGAGATTAGTTTATAATAGTGTAAATTATCCTGAAACTAGATACATGGAAAGATGAGACCAGCAGGAAGAGAGAAGAAACTTTAGAGGCAGAAATTCAAGGTCAAAGGTCACTACCATATAGGAATCCGATTCAGCTAACCAAGATAATTGCCAGCCTGACATCATCTTTAAAAATCACAGAAGGAAAAGTGTAATACAAATGTTTAAATATACTATTTATTACAGATGCTATACAAATAATGCAGTTGTACTAATATAAATGTATTATTATTTGAAATATAAAGGCAAGTACTTGATCTTACTAAATTTGGCTTAAATTTGAAGAACTCAATTTCAAGTAATGTGGGTGTTATAGGCTGAATTGGGTCTTCAAAAATTCCTATGTTGAATTTCTAACCCCAAGTTTTTCAGAATGTGACTTTATTTGGAGATGAGGTTTATAAATAAGTAATTAAGTTAAAGTGAGATCAACATGGTGGGCCTTATTCCAATATGACAGGCGTCCTTATAAGAAGAAGAAATTTGGACATAGATATGCACAGAGGGAAGTTCATGTGAAGAGAGAGGGAGATGACCAAGGAGAGAAGCCTCAAAAGAAAATAAGCCTGCTAAAACTTTGATCTTGGTCTTCTATCCTTCAGAAGCATGAGAAAATAAATCTTCGATGTTTAAGCCACCCAGTTTATATAGTAGTTTGTTATGGCATCCCTAGAAAATTAACACACTGTATACTGCATTAGTATTTTATCCAAATGACATTAGAAGGAAAAAAAAATCTCTACAGAAACATGAAAAACTGAGGATTCCTGTGAAAGACATAAAGAATCTCCTAGATTTCAGTTGACCCAGGTGCCTTGGTGGTCACGAAGCTTCAAGAGGGTCCACATTGGTTTTCCCTTTCAAGCCACATTAATGATGAATAGTAATTACCCAGAAAGATGGATAGAGAAAAAAAAATCAGAAGGCTTTTGGTGAGGACAAGTGTGGGAGGAAGGAGAGAACTTTGTAGTGAGGAGTATTTTGTAATATCTACCTATGTGAGGTATAGCAAGTGGCCAAACACATGTGTTTGTTGGTATAGAATTTGATCATATATATATATATATATATATATATATATAAAATCATATGTGTATATATATATATATACACATATATATATATATAAATACATATATTTTTTTAATTAAAAAAGTGTCTTTTGAATATGAATCATATTTTTCATGTGTCATTACTCTGATCAACTTGGTTGGCATTATAATTCTTTCATTTAATTCCCTTGTTCTTCATTTGACCAAATTAAGAAGTTTAGGGGAAGCCAGGACGGCTCAGTGGGTTAAGCGCTCACTTTGCAGTGCCAGGGACCAGGGATCAAATCCTGGCCACAGCCCGAGCCGACCCATATGCTGAACTGGGGAGCTCCCCCAGTTCAGTTCTCTCTCAGTCTCTGTCTCTGTCTCTCTCTCTCTTTCTGTCAAAAATAACTAAATAAATAAATTAATTAAAAAAAAGTTTAGATATAAATGAAAATTATGAGGCAAATTAAAATATAGTGTTGAATTATATTTACATTATTGGGGGGGGTTGAGGTAGGATTGGGGAGAGGCATCCTGTAGGGACTGCTTTTTAGTAGATGAGTTCATTTAACAATGTGATAAAGCTAGATAAGGTTATAATTAACATAACTACTTAAAGAGTTGATGTCCACATTTATAGAATTTAGACCTCACAGTAATTTGATATTTAATAGATGACAAAATTTGATTTCTAGTATAGTAATCATCTTTTCTGGAGCTCAAGGGAAGGAGAATAGGAATATATTAGCTCATTTACCTGCATTCTCAGAGAATTCCTCCCCCATGGTTTCTGGAAATAACCAAAAATGACGTGACGCACAGATATGACATTCTTTTTTTACTTTTTATTTTGATACACTTTAGTGTCAAATTAATACTACTAAAATCAAACCCCAAGAGACTTCAATTCTCTCATTGAGGAAAAGCTGAGTCTCAAAAGGTTTCTTTTCTTATTCAGGTCTGTCAGAGGTCTGTTCCTTCTTTCTTTCCATAGGGAACCCGAGAATTGGAGGCAATTCTCCTTGCTCTGGGAACATGCTGTCAGCTTTGATCCTCACCAGCAAGGGGTACTTAGCTACTGTTAGGGCAATTCCTTGAGGAAGGAAGCTATGTAATTGGATCAAGTATCAAGACATTGTTTTTATACCTTTTTTTTTTTTTGTCAACTATTGGCTAATAAATATTCTTAGTACCATCCTCCAAACTTCTATAACATTTAGTATTATTTTTAACATTAGATTTACAATAGGAGACCTCTTATTCTGTTGAATATTTTGAAATAGAGAAGAAAAGATGACAGAAAAAGCAAGTTAGGGATACATCAAAAAATATAAAAAATTCAAGGAGACTATATCTTTGTTTTTTCTCTGCATATGATTTTTCTATTTTTTTTCTAAATTTAGTTTTATGTGTTTTTTGAAAACAGAACTAAATATAGTTGGTACTTTTTAAGCATGACTGTTTTTTGTGCTAAGGTTATTAGTCACAAATTCACCCTTTACATTAATTTATCAATATGTCTTTTCTCCTGTGAGTCTTTGAACAGTTTGCAGTGGTTCTTTGAGAAAGTTATTCTTGTCCTCATTTTACAGATGTGATCCAAGGCAGAAAATGGTATGATAATTTACTCATAGGTTCTCAGAAATCTATATATGTCAACTTCAAATTACAAGTCATAGTGCATGCTGGGGCATATGCTGGGCTTCCCTTTGATTAATAGGGCAGAGGCTCAGCTTGATGACCTCTCGAGGAGGCTTTCAGCTTTATAGTACTAGGGTCTTAATTCTGATGAATGGTCCTGATGGTAGGCAGAACCAATCTATTTCCCTACACACTAGTTCGAAATGTGAGACAAGGCACACACTCATAGGAAATAATATTTTTCTTCCCAGCTAACTTGAGGGAAGAAAATCCATCTCTGCACATCATATTATATTCCAATTTATTTGTGAGTGTGGGTTGGAGGAAGGACCTATCTCATTCACATGATTGTTTGGAAACTACATGAATTTTGAATTGGGGGAGGGACACAGTGGAAATTTTGGTTCCAGCTAAGTGAATGCTATATTTGTACTGGACAATATAGCATATGTTCTGATTTTTATCAAGTCTAATTAGAGAGGCTGAAAATTTCCCAGTAGATCTCTATGACTAAGGCATAAATTTTAGTATTTTTAAATTATCAAGTTCATTTTGTGTAATCTTTCTTGTTAAATTAATTTTTATTTTAGTTCCAATACCTTGATTCTTGGTGCTTAGGAACAACAATCATCTCTTCTGACTGTGACTACCGAAGCGGAGCAAATACTTGACATTTTCTTCATCGTTGCCTTTCAAGTCTAAAATGGCATATTTAAAATAAAGACAGAAGCTTCCCTGAGTGGAAATATGGTAACAGTTATTGTGTGTCAACTCCTTCTGAGGATTAAGGTTGTTTTTTCTTTGCAAAGTACGTTTATTGCCTTAGAAACCTTGCTGAAGATTTCATGTGAATGTGGGGAACTGCAGGAGATGTTGATTGGAAGAGGTCCAACTTTCTGGTTCTTTAAACTCTCACTGTAGTTCCTCTCTCTCATCTGACTGAAGTTTGGAATCTAGACTTTCATCTTCAGTTTCTGAAATTCTAAAGGATCAAGAAGGTTATGTGAATTTACATACAAATAATTTGAAATTTGGTAAGGAACATGAAGGAAAGATTTGCTAACATCACAATAAAACAAAAATAAGAAGAGAACCCTTTCAGCATTGTTTAAAGAACTAAGGCTGTGAGGTATAGTGTGTCATACAATTTGGGCTACTCAAATCTATGTATAAAAGAAAAAAAATTGCATCTAAAGATTATGTATAATTCATTGATAGACTGTGTACTTTCGGCTGTATTCCATGGTTTCCCCCTAGATACCATGCCTGCAATTATAGAAGTATATGTTATACTGGTTTGGATTGATCTAAGGCTTACTTCTCTTAATGTGAGCTGAAGCAGAGATAAACTATTGGCAGAAGCAGGTGGCCTTTTTATCACAATTAGTTACTTAAGGATTCACTGTTCACCTAGGGAATACTGCCAAAGTCAAGGCTGTGGTATTATTGTCATAATTTCATAAGCCTGAACAGAAGCACACTTAATGAAAGAATGAATATGAGCTATCCAGACTGTTTCATATTTCCTCATTTTTTTTTAAGATTTAGTTTTGTTGTTTTTGACAGAGAGAGAGACAGAGAGAAGGAGGAGGGCCCAGAGCAGTCTCCATAGTTGACAGCATTAGTTTTTCCATATAGTTTCACTCCACAGGTGGGCGCAGGGCTGCGCAGGGCAGGAACTGGGCCGGGAGCCTCCCACATAGGTCCCGGTGAGAACTGAACTGGGGGCACACCCCAGCTCAGCATATGGGTCCACATGGGCCGGTGTCGGGATTCGATCCTCGGTCTCCGGGGCTGCAAAGCGAGTGCTCAACCCACTGAGCCATCCCAGCTTCCCCTATATTTCCTCATTTTGGATAAATGTTCTCATAATTATCTGCACAATTCATGCTCTCACATATCCAGTATTTGTAAACTTTTAGAGGCATATGGTGCCTTGGTTTGGTAGCCAAGGTGCTCTTGCTGAAGATACATATTATAACTGCCTCACAACCAAGGGAAAAAGTAGGGAATAGCATTAAAAAAAAGATTTAGAACAACAAAGCTGACTGAAAAAAACCCATAAATAACATTTTGATACTTTTAGAAGTTGAAATATATATTAAAATTTCTTTGAGTAAAATATTATTAGAACTGACCAAAAATATAAAGTGAAAATTTTCCTAGTGATAGCTGATACTCCACACCTTTATTCTACAATGATGAATGGAGGCAATATTTTAGAGCACCCTTCTTTTACTTCATGTTTGATGAAAAAGGCTATATTATTTTCTCAAATTATTTTAGATTTTAATAATTTGATGTTATATCTCTTATAGATTTAAATATTTAAAAATTATTGATTTAAAATTAAAACCCCAATATTGTATGAAATGATACAAATGATTAACAGAGATTTTTATCTTATATTTAAACTAAGGCATTGTCATAGTTTGGATAACTGAGATTAATACATCTGTCTGGAAATTTTGAAATGAATTTTTTAGAAATAAAGATTGAACCTATAGATGTGAACCTACTTATGTAATATAATTGTTAGACCCTTTAAAGATTGGTCTAAAAAGTAAAATCTTTTGAAAATATAAAGCTGGTGTTTTAATAACATTTATTATGTTTATTTTTAATGAATTAATAGCTTTTTTTTTCTTGGTGTACAAGTAAGGAAATCAAGCAGCATTTAATTACATTGTACTGAATAGATTAGGCATTGGACACACAGATCCTAAATTTTTTAATATAATTCAGTATTTTACTTGAGTATAGTAATTAATTTGTATCTAATATGGTATTTGGGTTATAGGGTTTAGGTAATTTACTTTTGATGTTCTGAACAAACCTGCATTTTTTAGTTGCTTTCAGAAAAATAAATAAATTCATTAAAGACCAACGATCTAGATTCAGATGTGAAAAAAAAGTCTTAGTCATCATGAAAAGAAACCCCAAATTTTATTAAAATGCCTGTGAAAAAAACAGAATTATGCCCAGAAATAAGAAATGCTACAACTGTTGAATACAAACCATTTTTAAATTGTTTAATTTCAAACATATATAAATCATAATTAAATCTAGCAGTAATATGTAGCAGTAATATGTAGGTTCTATTCAAAAGTCATGTAAATCTTTAATTGTCTTTCAAGTTCATATACTATTATACAAAACTTAAATATTTTATTTTATTTTTTTGTTTTACAGATTTATTAACCTGTAGATTTCAGTTAGTTAATATTGAACAAGGATTCAGTGAAGAGTTGTTTTTTTTTTTTTTCATAAGGGATAACCAAATTTGCTCAAAACCTTTGATAGATATTCTAAGAGAATAATAAAATGAGACCAAAAACTGATGAAATCAGTTCACAGACCTGGAGGAGAAGAATAATAGAGACAGGGGGAATGAATGTTAAAACTATAACATCTGCCACTGGGGAATAAGGTACTTCAAATTCATAAATTCACCTTTTAAATGCTTTGAATACATTGTTCCTCTCATACAGTCATGAGAGAGGCATGTTCAATTACAGTAGTCCCCCTTATCCACAGGGGATACAGTCCTAAGACCCCCTCCCCCATGAAAACCTGAAACTGTTGGGCAGTACAAAAATGTATGTATGCTATGTTTGTTTCTGTACAAAGATACCTTTTCACTTAAAGGAAACAGGGAAACACTTTATGGCTTCTGTTTGGCATATCTGAATTTCCAATATCACTACGCTTGTGCTTTGAGGCCATTATTAACTGAAGTAAGGGTTACTGGAATGTAAGCACTGTGATAGTGTGACAGTCAATCTGATAACTGAGAGGGCTACAAAGTGACTAATGGGTATGTAGCATCTACAGCACAAATTCTCTGACAAAGTCTGATTCATGTCCTGGGCGGGATGGAGCAGGATGGGGCAGGATGGCGTGAACTTTCTTCATACTTCTCGGAATGACACAGAATTTAAAATTTATGAATTGTTTGTTTCTGGAATTTTCCATTTAATAATATTCTTGAACCATGGTTGACCATGAGTAACAAACTGCAGAAAGCAAAACCATGGAAAGTGAAACAGAGATAAGGGAGGAACTACTGTACCCTATTTTTGTGATGTTTATAGAGAAATATGTGTAAGTGATGAAATGCATTCCTGAGAGTTTGAATAGCTGTGTATATTGATATATAAATATTTGGGATTATACTTCATTTCTTTGTCAGTGACTTATCTTTTTCTACATTGGTTCCAGGAGAATTAGAAACTAGCAAGAAAGCAAAGAGCAAGTGTCAGTCACTATTGTGTTAGTTAATCAGTTGTTTTTCTCTTTTGTTCTCCATCTGCCAAATCGGTTCTTGAAGCACTCATGAAAAACCATTGGAAGTGGAGGCATCAGTCTTCATTGACATGCGGTGGAGCAGCAATTATTGCTAGAAGCAGGGAGTGATGGGACAGCAGAGCCAACACCTCACCATCTATTGCCTTTTTAGAGAGCACCTTGTCACAGCAGTGCTGTGGGTCCATGCTGGCTGCTGTTACAGCTCAGAGTTGCCAACAGGAACTCTTGGACATTTGCTTGTGGGCCATCTGACATTAATAAGAACCTAATACTCAGAGTTTTACACAGCTGATGCTTTGAAGAAATTTCCTCACATTTATTCTGACTCTGTAGATTTCAGTGTTGTTTTTCTTCCAATGCTCATATAGTTTGGGTGCCAGACACCATAGAACACATTCATTGTGCAGTAGCATCTATGGCTTTGTACACTGGTGTCATAATGCCAGGAGAGTCAGTACAATGGGTGGCAGAAGTGTTCCTGGAGCCCAGTGGTACACATGGGGAGAAAACAATAATCTAACCATATATTGAAGTGACTGCAAACCACAAAAAATATATTCCACTGAAACCAAACTAAATTATCTTTATATCAGCTTTCTACTACTGTGTAGAAAATGAACAAAACAAAACAGAATACAGTGGCTTAAAGTTATTGCTTACAGTTGTGTGGGTTGGGTATTCGGGGCTTCCTGAGGATGGCTTGTCTATACTTTCTGTGGTGTCTATCTGAGATGGTTTGACTGGGACTAGACAACAGTCTTGATCTCTATCTCTCTTGATATTGGGGGCTTTGGTGCTGCTGTCAAACTGGGGCACCATGATTCTCTTCTACCTGGTTTCTCTCTCCATATGATATCTTATTCATTATGGTCTTCCTCTCCATGTGGTCTCAATATGGGTTCCAAGATTGCAAGTGGAAGCTCCCGGTCATCTTAAAGTAGGAATTTTATGTAACTAAACATTTGGGAGCTGGTCCAGATTCTCAGAGCCTTGGAAAGATTCTACTCAAGTGAGGAGCTTAAGCTTCATGAGCATCAATGATTTTCTGTATCTAGACAGAGGTATCTACTTGCTTGATCAGGCCAGGGTTGATAGATTCTTTTTCTTTCCTACCCTATGTCTAATCTGCAAATACCGTTGACTCAACGTTAAAAAAAAAATACTCCAAATTGAACAACCTCTAAAGAATTTTAGCACTAACAGCAGTGCAAGACACCAGCATCCTTTGCTAGGACTTCTAGAGTCCAATATGATCCCCTAATCCAATTCTTGCCTTTTAAAATTTTTGCAAAGTAGTCAGAGTGGAATTTTCCAAAGGCAAATTGAATGTACAACTTATCTGCTTTTATTCAACAAATTTTCAGCCTATTAAAATATATACATATTTGTATATTTCAAAGCTATTCAACACAGGTCTGTCATTGCCTATGTCTATGATGTGATTGTCTACCAGTTTCTCTCTCTCTCACTTTGATCCACCACTAGAATATGAGATCCTTGGAAATATAGATTTCTGTTTATCACCTTTTTTTCTTGGCCTTGCTTGATATAATAGGCATTTGTTAAATAAATAAATATTATGTAATTGAATTATAGCAGCAAATTCTATACAATATATCATCATTGTATTTGAGAGAAGAAAAAATTCTAGAGATGTAATGATCAAAATCACCTTAACTGTATGATAGAGCTAGGGCCCAGACATTGATCTAGTGCTGTTTCTACTGAACATCTGCTAACACAATTTATGGCTTAGTTCAATGAGAGATGAACTTAACACTTTTTCTTACTATTATACAAAAGTACCATGAACACAGAAAGTTGACTTTATTTATGACTAAGTTTTTTATGTTTAATATCAAATATTTACAAAGAAACACTCATAATTACTTGATTTTCACATACCATGTTGTGGTCTTTAACCATTGGTAGACAAAATCTAGGCATGGATTATACTCCTAACCCATCATTATCACTGTAAAGTTGAAGCTAATGAGGCAATTAAAAAATAATATAACGGTCACTTGTGTTTTCTCAGATGATCCTCTCTCAGAAATTGGTAACGAATGACAGTTTCAGAGTAGAAATCACAGACTACCTTTCAGGAAGTTGGCGCTGTTTTTGAGTCACAGGACTTAGAAGTTCACATTCAGCATCCAGTAACAATAAGGGCATACCTTCCAGATCTCTTTATTGTGCTGGGTATCACATGGTTAAACTGTGTGACCCTTTTAATTTGGTTTCACAGAAGATTTTAGAAAGAGTTGGAGGAGAGATGTGTGGAAGGAAAAAATAGAAGCGTGGAAACAAAGGAGAGATAGTTTAAGACTTATAGCCATGCCATAAACATCCTAGTTGTAGCCAGTGCTGATTATGCTCCATGTCAGCTTTGCTTCCTATAGGATATGGATGGTGAATTTCTCAGCTGTCCTAGACAGTCAGAGCATAGATTAAAGCTAGCTAGCTGCTTCCGGCTTCCGGCAGGGGGAAGCAAAATAAGAACCAATTTATTTGCCTTGAAAAAAAATGTCATAACCAAATAAGTTGTAGGTTTAATAAAAATCTGGTGAAAGCTTTAAAATATTTTCTTGAAAATTACCAGCCATACATCAGACCTATCCTCAAGATGCACTTGTATCATGAATCAAATTGTCTCTACAGGTCTATTAGGTATCCCAACTAATTCCTTAATAAGCTTTGGAAATTTGCTTGTTTCTTAATAAGTCCTTTAAAAAAATGAGCAACCAACATATTTATCAGGTGAGCAGTGCATGCTGGGTAAACACTATATGTGTATCATTTACTTAGGGCATTGCTCTGATCTTTTATGAATACTGTCTGATAGCTGGGGAAGAGATACATATTTCTTTTCATTTTTATATTTCTTAAGCCAAAGGCAGGATTTGTACTTCCATTAATGATTTATTAAATTCAAAAATAAGGAAATTGCATGTAAAAAAAATAAAGCTAGATTTCTCTTTAGGGCTTCCACATTAAAATAACATTTAAAAAGGATGAAAACAAAGCAAATTTAATTTGTTTCCCTGATTCTTAACTTATTTATTCATACTCTCTGTCTTCTATTAATTTTTACCAGAGCTCGATTGGGTTGTCTCTTAACTCTCAAATTCCCTCACTTTTGTTGGTTTAAGCGATACCCACAGGGGACATTTTTCAAAGTGGTATGTTAGGATTTAGCTGTGGGAGGCCCATTAATACACCACATAGAATTTTACTCCCTATAATGACATTTAAAGAGAGCTATTTGTTTTGACTATGTTCTTTGTGTAGGCCTGAAGGTTAGCATAGTAAAACCCCTTTGGCAAATGTGCAGTCAGAAATTTCTGGGTTAAAGTTGTGGGGGGTAAAGAAGAGGACAATTCTGAAATATTTCATGATCAAAATCCTGATGAAAGGGGAGTCTCGGGGGCCTGGTTTGTTCCCATTTCTTTCTCTGAGAAACAAATAACTCATTCCCTACACCCTCAAGCCTTGAAACTTGGCACCTCAAAGCCTTCTAGTTCTAACCTTTTTTATTCTTTCTGCAAATTAGATTTTATGATCATTTGAAGTCAGTTTTTGTTCATGAGTATTTAGTATTTGCTTGTGATTACACATGGCGATGAAGCTGACAGCATCAGATATAATGAATAAGGAAGGACTTTGAAGTCAAATAGATGTTTATTCATATCTTTAATTTGCTACTGATCAGTTGTGTAAATTCAAATTAGTCACCTAACTTCTTCTCATCTGTAAATAGGAAGTGCTTCTACATATTCTAGCAGAGTTATTGCAAGAACTGCTTGAGATGAAGAGAAATTTTCTAACACAATTTTTGGTCCATGGTTAAGTATGGATAAATGTCAGCTTCCCATCTCTTTTTAAATTTGTTATTACTTTGGATTAAATAAACAAAGAGAAATGTGTGTTGTCGTTTATATAACAAATCTTTTCTATAGTCCTGTAAAGACAAGAAAATAATAATCATCATGGTTTGCTGTAGATAGGTAGCTGGGTGAGTATCATTTGATCCTGCTCAAACTATTCTATTTAAATTCTATCAGGTACATCCAAATAATATAACATTGTCTCTGATTGTGGCTGAATGTTCTCATTATGTCCTGATGATTCATGCTTTTAAAGAGAAATTGAATTAACCAAGGAGGGAAATAAAAAATTTAAGAATAAGTTTAACAAGATCAATTCTTTTATAATTGGGCCACTTGCTTTCAGCCTTGAAAAATAGCATTTAAAAAGGTGTTCATGGTCTGTGACCATCATTTGTAAAGTGAAAACGAAGTTTCTTGCCCACAGGCTCAGCTGGAAACGCTGTCTTTGAAGAGAGTTTTTATTTTATTATTATTATTATTTTTTTTAACTTTTTAAAAGATTTGTTTTATTGATTTTGATAGAGAGAGACAGAGAGAAGGGGGCGGACCCAGAGCAGTCTCCATAGTTGACAGCATTAGTTTTCCACATAGTTTTATTCCACAGGTGGGCGTGGGGCTGTGCAGGGCAGGAACTGGGCTGGGAGCCTTCCTCATAGGCCCCAGCAAGAACCGAACTGGGGGCACACCCCAGTTCAGCATATGGCTCCGCATGGGACGGAGCTGGGATTTGATCCTTGGTCTCTTGGGCTTTAAAGCAAGCACTTAACGCGCTGAGCCATCCCAGCTTCCCTGAGTTTTTATTTTTAAAGAATCCTACAGCTTCACTATAGGGTGTTATTCCCCAGATTATTATTCTTGTTACTACCCTGCTTTAAACTAAGAGCACAGAAAAGTATCATACACTCAACTCCTGGCCCTTATTCTTATCTTTATCAAAAAAGTATTGCTTTTATCCCTACAGATTAGCATGATGTGCTGTAACTTTGGGAGTTTAACAAACCCTGTACTACTTGTCAGCTGTGTGATTTTAGCAAAACTGCTTAATATTTCTCAGCCTCAGTGTTTGCATCTGTGAAATGGGAATCGTTAATTTATTCCTCATATGTTTTTGTAAACTATTAATGGGCTAAATATGTATTGGGTTAGCAGCTAAACTCCAAAGATGGCCACTGATGAACAATGCCTCCTGAAATCGATACCCTTGTTGATTGATTATGAAATGCCCCTGTGATACACTTTGACACAACTAATATTTTAAAAGGGGAAAGAGAGTTAAAAGGACATTTTAGGAAAGATAAATGCCATTAGCAAAAGCCACAAAGGTAATTGTGAGCATGTTTGTGGTATAATAGGAAGATCTACTGACCGAAGAAGAAAATGCATTTTGGAAAATGAGATAAATAAGATTTGGCAGCTAACTAAAGCTCAAGTGACAGTCTGCCAAGTCTGGGCCTCAGCCTTAGGGAAGGCCTGGAAGCATCAGCTTTTGTGCTTTTAGGTGTCCTGAGCTGCCATCTAAGAAGTCATGCTCCCAAGCTGAAAGGCCACATGTAAAGAAGATGGGAAGAGGTCACAAGGAGAAAGGGAAGAGAGAGAGAGAAGACCAAGCCATACCAGTAGCTGTCCCAATGTTCTAAGATATGTGAGTCTCACCTGCCACATGACTGCAATTTCATTATAGACCCCAAGCAAGACCAGCAGAGAAGCCGTAGAGCTGGGCACAGTGAATGTTCATAGTGGTGAGAAACAATAAAATGGCTGTTGATTTAAGTGACTAAGCCTTGTGAGAATTTTTTATATAGCATTAGATAACCCATATAGCTGCTTTGTTTGCATGTATTTCTTCCTTTCCTTTTATTTCTTTGCTCCTCTATTCTCATTCCTCACAGTCTCTGGTCCTTTTCCTTTTTCCTTCTAATATATTATCTATGGAGAGCTAGCTGATTCTCAGTTTCAGGGACTCTGTTCGTGACTCCATGATCTATCTCTCTATCTATGCTTTTATATCTGTATTATGGAACTGCACCTCCATTATCTTAAAGATTTATTTTTATTGTTTTTGATATATATATATAGAGAGAGACAGAGACAGAGACAAAGAGAAGGGAAAGGGCCCAGCACAGCCTCCATAGTTGCACATCATTGGTTTTTCTACATAGTTTCATTCCACAGGTGGGTGCGGGGCTACACAGGGCAGGAACTGGGCTGGGGTTTTACCCCAGTGAGAACTGAACTGGGGGCACTCCCCAGTTCAGCATATGGATCCTTAAACTCTTCATCATAATTATATTATAATACTATTCTATTTAAGGGTTTTAATAATTATCTATATACATCCCAAGAACTTCCATATTTTGTTGACATTCATATAAAATCTTGTTTCACCTTTTGGTGTGCTTTCTTTTTTCTTGTTAGTTGATCTCACTACCCTGTTAACAATAACTACTTTTGTGTCTTAGCTGATGATACTACTCCTGAAATGTCCTCTCAAGCTCCTTCTATTTTTCAAAATATTTTTATTTCTCAGTTTTAATTTGAGTCCTATATCTTCTGTGAATTGTTCCTAGCTTTTTTTTTTTTCATTGACTTTTTTTTTATTGGGGCAATATTGTTTGGCAAAAATTACATAGATTCCAGAGGTACAATTCTACATTACATTGTCTGTGCATTGCATTATGTGCCCATCACCCAGAGTCAGTTCTCTTTTCATCATCATATATTTGATGCCTCCTCCCTACTCCCTACCCCCCACTCTCCTACCCACCTTCCTCTTTACCCTCACGTAATTACTAAACTATTATGACTGTGTCCATGAGTTTTTGTTTCCTTGTTACTTTCAATTTTATATTCCACCTATAAGTGAGGTCATATGTTTCTTGATTCTCTCAGTCTGACTTATTTTGCTTAATAAGATGGTTTCAAGATACATACGTGCTGTCACGAATGGCTGTATTTCATCTTTTCTTATCCCTGAGTAGTATTCTATTGTGTAAATGCACCACAACATTTTTATACAGTCATCTATCAAAGGACACTTTGGTTGTTTCCACAACTTGGCCACAATAAACAGTGCTGCAATGAACATTGGCATATGTGTATCTTTTTGAATTAAGGTTTTCAAGTTTTGGGGGGGTAAATACCTAGAAGAGGGATTTCTGGGTCTTATGGCAAGTCCATTCCTAATTTTTTGAGGAATCTCCGTTCTGTCTTTCCATAGTGGTTATACCAATTTACATTCCTACCAGAGGTGTATGAGGGTTTCTTTTTTCTCCACAGTCTCTCCAACACTTGTTATTCCTTGTTTTGTTGATTATAGCCATTCTAACAAGTGTGAGATGGTATCTCATTGTGGTTTTTATTTGCATCTCCCTAATTGCTAGTGATGTGGAGCATTTTTTCATATATCTGTTGGCCTTTTGTATCTATTTATTGGACAAGTGTCTGTTTAGATCTTCTGCCTGTTTTTTTGCACTGTTTCCTGTTTTTTAATTGGATCATTTTTTGTTGTTGTTGAGTTGTATGAGTTATTTATATATTTTAGATATTACCTTATTATCAGAGGCATTGTTTGCAAATATTTTCTCCCATTCAGTTGGTTTTCTTTTTACTTTGTTAATGGTTTTCTTTGCTATGCAGAAGTTTTTTAGTTTGGTAATAGTCCCATTCATTTATTTCTGCTTTTGCTCCCCTTGCCTTTGCAGTCGAGTTCATAAAGTCCTCTCTGAATGCAAGGTCTGTAAGTTTAGTACTATGCAGTTTATTGTTTCAGGTCTTATATGGAGGCCTTTAATCCACTTTGAGTTAATTTTGGTATAGGTAACAGCTCACAGTCCAGATTCATTCTTTTGCATGTGGTTTTTCCATTTCATTGATTTTCTTCTTCTATATGTTTCTATAGGATTGATCATTATGAGTAAATTTCTATCTCTTCATATATAATTTTACATGTTGAATAATAGCTATGTGTTATTGATGACTAAACATGCATGTACATTTGTCTAATATTGAAGATATTCTTTCTTAGTACCTTACTTTAATGTCCAATGGATGAACAGAATATCAAGATTTAGAAAGACGTTTTGAAATTGGACATGACGGTTTCATATGGCTCATGTATAGAATGTAAGAAGTTAGAGCGCATAAGATGGTAGGAAGATGAAGGTTATGAAGTCTGTGCTATGCAAAAGGTTCTGCAGTTTATCTTGTAGATGTTAAGAAACCATGAAAAGATTTTAGCAGGAAAATAAAAGCCACTGATTTATATTTTTGTAAACAAAATCACTGCTGTCCAGAAATAGATTAGTGACAGAGGGTGAAGAGTCAGTAAGATGAGTTAATAAGTGGGAGATGATAAAAACCAGAATAAGAGTAGTGGAAATGCAGAAGGGAGTCATAGATACTTATGAGATATCGTTAGAGAAAATAATTTTCAGAATGCCATGACCAATTGACTGAAGAATAGAGAATGAATGTGTCTCCCAGTTTCTGACTTAGGTAGTGGTTGTATTTATACCAACATAGAAAATGCATAATGTGAAGCAAGCAGACAGGCGTTAAAAGCTCATTTTTTACATTTTTAAACCTGAACTACCTATTAGATATATATGTAAAGATATCCAGATGGTTGTGAAAATATAGGTTTGAAGCTCAAGAGAGAGGTCTTACTTAAGAATGCAGATTTCTGAAACATTTTACCATTTATATTATAATAGAAATCTTGAGAATTGTTGTAATTCCAGGCAGGGAATTTCAGTTGAAAATGGAACACTGAAGACCAATACAATTGGAAAGTAGGTGAAGAAGAAAAAGCTCTTGGGTGACAGAAGAGGCTTCTAAGAAGGTAGTATTGGCCAAGTGTTAAAGGCTGATGGAGAGCACAAACAAGATAACGCCTAAAATATACAGTGATTTAGATTGATTCACTGGAGATTTGATTGAAGATATACTGTTTTAGTATGTAGTAAAGATGGGAACTCCAATGGCTTCAGAATGAATAGGATGTAAAAAAAGTAAAGTCTGGCTGGAGAAGGAAATGAAAGTAGATTCGTGATAAAGGCACATGTAATACAACAGGACTTCTGTCTAATTATTTACTTATTTTAAGAATGGAGAAATTGGAGTACGCACAGCATTGGAAGAAAATTTATGGGGGAAAAAAGAGGCTAAAGGTACCAGGAAGAAGGGGATAAGAAGAAAGTGATGTATAGTGGAAGAAGAAAGGAAGAGGGAGAGGTATAACGGGGAGGGGAGAGGAAGAAGGACAGACAGAAAGAACTAGAGATATAGACAGGGAGGAGAGAGAAGAGGTCTGTAGCAAAATTTTCTATTTCTAAAATTGTGTCTAAGTTCCTTCTTTGTATAACCTGCATTTAAAGTTTATTGCATTTGAATTATAATTAATATTGATAATTACCTTTTATATCTGCTTTATTAAGAAAATTGTTCTATTATGTAAACTTAGTATTTTAGTCAGAAAGAATTTTTCTTTGAATGTATTTCTTCCTTTTCATTAGGTCAAGGAACACAAGCTTTCACTCAATCACAAAGTATTTATGAAAACAGAGATGAACTAATTTTAATTGTCTGATTTCTTTTTACAGCTACTTCAAATTTAAATTGTATTTGTATAGCTTACTGACAGTGTGTATAGGTATACAATTATCCTAGAATATGTAGTTAGCATGCAAACTTATCTTTTCATCGTTATTTGATCCACTAAAGAGCACTTAAATAATAAATTTTAGTTTTCCACATTGAAATCCAAATAAAGCTGAAAAAGATGTAAAAATGATTAGAATAATTAGTAAATCTAATAAAATATCTGTACTTCAATATTTTGATTTCTTAATATTTTAGACTTTTCAGGCAAAATAACATTATTACTATCACAAAATGCCTTCACAAGAAGACACTATAAGACCCTGGAACAGTAACTATTTTTCCTTGACAGTATGTTTCATAAAAAATATAACAAAATAGGTTTTGATTATAAACTATTTGGAGCAATGACCTTCTCATCTGATATTATTACCTATGAGTTACTGAATGCCTCCTACATGACAAGTTTACTACAAGGCGATTTAAATTTCTTTCTGTTTATCCTCATAATTAACCTATGAAGTAGAGTAAATGGACCACGATCACTATCAAACAGATACTAAAGAAGAAAATAGCTCTTCCCTTACCACAGGAAGAAAAATCAAAGCTTGAGATTGGTGTTTGTATAGCTGAGGTGTCTGCCTTTGTTAGCTAAGCAACAGTTGTATCCCATTTCTCTTGGTAGTTCTGAAGGGGCACAATTTGAATTGTGTGGGATAAGGGTAACATACCTGCTCTTTTGTGAGAGGGTAGTCTTGCAATTTATGGGGTAAATAAAAAAAAACTATCTTCCTGTAAATTGGGTTAAATTGTGTTTCTGTTAATACTGACAGATTTGTTATTCAAAGGCAGAGATATGTGTGAGTGTGTGTGTATATGTATACACATGTGTGCACATGCTCACACAAGCTCTAAGAACGATAATATGAGTTGGTAATTAGTGAAATAAACGTTTTAGTCTGAAAGTCACACTGATTGGGTGACACTGAAAGGAGGCCTTAATTAAAGTGATTCTACTCATTTCAGACTGTTTTGTGAAATATGAGGTTCACAAACCACAATGCTTTGTGAGTATAATATTAGACTGGGATTTTGGCCTTATCTGTAGCTCTCAGAATGGAAGCAATATTTTACTTGACATGTGAGTAGTATGACTGGGTAAGACAAGGCCTTACTGATAAGAGGATAGTGTTTCCTAAGTGATGAGTAAAGAAAGAGTCACAGGGTAGCAATTAGAAGATGGGCATTCTCTCTGAGTTAAATATGGACATGTGAGTTGGGAGTCCAGTCATTCTGAATGTGGAAAAGCTCTCTGCAGTATGATTGCAAGTGGACACTGAGTGTTGTGGTCAGCAAGCTCCTCTAACACTTACTTATACCTCCTTGTATATGTATATTTCAATCAGGAGACTTTAGTGACTACGAAGAGTCAGTTGGATTCCCCTCATTCCCCCAAAATATGCCACTATGCTTGCATGTGTAATTGTGAAATTTATTAAAATATTATGTAAATTGTAATAATTAACATCATGAGGTCACATAAGAGAGTGTACTTAGATAATTTTTTTTCCCTGAGATAATAGTACTTCTCTCTCTTTAAATTTAGCTAGATTTTAAGTTATAGTCTGCTTCTCTTGGCTGAAGTTATCTTTGTCTATATTTACTTGCATTTTGCAAACTCCAGCCCTACGCTTTAGGTTCTTTGCTTTAATTTTTCTTAATACTTACAAATATATGACAAATACACAAACCCTTGGTGAAAGAATATAGATTGTATATTAGGGTATGCATCTATTATTTTTTTTAAGATTTATTTTATTGTTTGAGAGACAGAGACAGAGAGTGAAAGACTGAAGAGGGAGGACCCAGAGCAGCCTCCACAGCTGCACATCATCAGTTTTGACATAATTTCATGTGGGTTGCAAACCAAACCAGGGGCCTCCCACATGGAAGGCACACCCCAGCTCAGCATATGGTTCTGCACGGGCTGGGGCTGGGACTCCACCCCTGGACCTTGTGCTTAAACTGTTGAGCTATCTGAGCATCCCTGTTATTTTTTCTGATTCTCAACTCTGGCTAATATTTTTAATTAATTAATTTTTATCTCAACCAATTTTTATTACATTTTATAAAAATACTATTAACCTTCATGGATTCTCTTTCTATTTCTTAATTTTATTTTTACCATACAGTTTTCTGTATCTCCTTATTCTTAATGCTACCCCCTCTTAGTACTTTGATTTTCAAAACCTAGAAATAGACAAATATACCAATGGATATATATTACTAAGTACCATGCATACCAGTGCATCTGTTTCTGCCTAAGTTAATATTATTATTACATAGAAAGAATCTTATTCCTTAGGAGAGACAGCATAGTGTAGACTTTGTAGGAGAGGTAAGGTAGAATGGCCCAGAGGCTGTGCTGAGAATCAGGCTATCAGGATTCAAATTCTGATCCTGCCATTTTTTTAACTAAGTGACTGGTCAATTTACTGTAGTTCTCTGTGCCTCAATTTTCCTTTGGGTAAAATGATGAAAGTATTTTACCTACTTCATTTTGCTGTTGTGACTACATGGGTACATGGGTAAAGACTTTAATAATACAACCTCATTATCATCAGCCAATTATAAATTTATAAATGTCCTATGATACTTCTTGAGCTGTCAGATTTTGAGAACAAAACTTAAAACCTACAGAATACAACTCTTCCTTCTTTTACATATGTGATTAACAATATCTACACTTTTAATAATATTTTAACAATTTCTTTAAATGTCACAATGTGTGTGGGTGTATAGATGTTAAATACAGGTTCAAATTAATTAGAAATTAATAATTTTATATGATGAAAGCTGCCTGGTTGGCTGAAACAACATCTTTGGGGGTGGAGTGGGGGAAAAGCTGGAGGTCTGGATTATCAAATGTAGCAGCTCAGTGGTTCAATTCATACCTGACAGGCTTCAATGACTATCTATGCAAATTGATCTCCCAGCTGCAGGGGTAATTAACATGGGTTTGTTGCAAGGATCAGTTCTTCCATCCATTCTTCTTCATGATTATTTTAGTAGTTTAACAATGGTCTGTAACTACTTAATCCACTCTTAGAGCAGATATAAAATTACTGTACTCTTGCATGTAAAATAAGACTTCTTCAAAGTGAATGCTGCTTACTTGATATACTAAGGTTGTTGGCACACCAGGTGGAGATATGGGAAAACTGAATGAGAGCAATAGAGCTCTTTTCCATTTGGATACTTATTTGAACTAATTTTTGATCTTCTTGGTATTGCATACTTATTAGTGAATTTGCTATTAATATTTCTTCTTGGTTCATTAACAATGAAGTGTGTGTGTGTGTGTGCGTGTACTTGTGTGTGTACTTGCGTGCTACAGGGGAAGTGTTATTAGGGGAAGAGCATTCCAGTCTTCAACAAAGCTATCAGGCATAACTGTGGACTTTTTCTAGCAGGAGAAAGCCATACAAACTTTTACTTATGTTGTATATGACCGCATCATTAAGAATCATGCTCCCTGTTTCTCAGAGATTCATCAAAGTTCCTTATGAGATTACAGAATCTGATTCAAGGAGTATGTTCACACAACATTGCCCATTCAACCCTTGAATAGGGACATCTCTGTGAAAAGGGTTTGCAGTAGCTTAGTATTTCAACAACAAAAAAGCTCTACTGGTGATATGTTTTACAGACAACATTGTTAGTAAAAATCTAATAAAATAAATAAATTATAGAGTGGATGTCAATATTGCATCTGTTTAGAAACAGAAAAATTTAGAAGTCAGTGGCTTACTGTAACAAATCTGCATCTACCTTCAAATATCACTCACTGATATTCCACGGTATGATATAGAACATTCCGTGGTAACATTCTCCCAAGGTTTGTTTTTACTTTATACTCTTAATGGAGGTTTAAGTTATTTTTATTATTTATCCTTATTCTGAATAATGCTTCTATGTCTCCTTGTGCATATGTATGAGATTTTTCTGTAGGTTTAAACTTCTATGTGGATGATGTGTTTTTTTCAACTTTATTAGATATCGCCACTTACTCCCAAAATTGTGGAACATATATGTGCACTACCACTAACTATGTGAGTTCTTCTTGTTTCATGTATTTACCATATCTTGATATTGTCTGATGTTCAAAGTGTTGCCAATATGATTGTGTAATATATAATATCTTGTCATTTTAATTTGTATTTTCTGATTACTGAGGTGGTTGAGCATTTGTTCAATATGTATTGGTTTTGTAGGATTCCTCTTCTGTGAATTGCCATATGTATCATTTGTCCTATTTTTAATGAGTTGCTTTCATATTTGTGTATATTAATTTCTATATTGGATACCAATCTCATTTTGCCCTAGAAATTGTATTTTCATATTTTATGTGTCTTTTGATGTCTAATAATTTTATTTTTTAATGTATATGTATTTATGATTTGGGGGGAGTCAATTAAAAATTCCTTTCATACTACAATGTCAAGAATATATTGTTTTCATTATCTTCTAAAAGCTTAAAATTTTACTTCTTAAAATTTATTTTGACTAGAATTGATTTTCGTACATGGTATTAGGTAGAGACAGTTTTATTTTCTTTTTTGCCCACTATGAATAACCATTTTATTCCCAGTACTGTTTATTAAGTAATTGATCCTAATCTGCAATACCATCTCTGTCATAAACCTTTTGTTTATATGTGTGGTTCTCTACCTATAACAACTTTACAGTCTTAACTACTACAACTTTAAGTATTGAAAGAAACTCACTGATTTTCAAATCAGTTAAAATTATTCTTGGCTCTTTTTCACATAAAATTTTGAATTGATTTGTCAATCTTAGTCAAAATCTTCTTTGGAATTTGATTGGAATTTCACTGAATGCATAGCTTAATTAAGGAGAAAACTTACATTTTTTTCTTTTTTATTATATTAATCTTCTTACCTATGAGCTAGTTTATTTTTCTTTGTCTTTAAAAATAATTTTTTTTATGTTTATTTATTTTATTAATTTTTTGACAGAGAGAGAGAGAGAGAGATACAGCGACAGAGAGGGAACTGAACTAGGGGAACTCCCCAGTTCAGCATATGGTTCTGCATGGACCGGGGCTGGGATTCGATCCTCAGTCCCCGGCACTGCAAAGTGAGTGCTTAACCCACTGAGCCATCCCGGCTTCCCCAAGTTTATTTTTCTACTTATAAATTTCTATGTGTTTCAATAAAGTTTATTACTAATATTAGCAAATTATATACTTTTCTTTCGTATTTTAACTAGATTTCTTCAATGTGCCTTATATTTCTATGCTATTGTAAATGGTATTCTTTAAAAATGATTTTTAATATGTATTGCTTGTATTATATTATAATTTCATAAATTTATCTTCCATTTACCAATGTTTTTCAACCTTTATTAATTCATATTATTTTGCTGTAGCCAAGTAATGCCAGTTTTATTTCATTCCTGGTTTGATATTTATTCATTTATGACTTTATTTAATCTGACTTCATCAGAAAGATTTTTATAGACAATTCTGGGTAATGCTAATATCTATTTTACTTATGTATACATCTGCTTACCTATTTATTTATTTATTTTGAAATTAAACCTTTTATTTGGAGATAGTTGTAAATTCACATGCAACTTTATGAAATAATATAGACAGAACTCTTGACCCTTTGTTCAGTTTTTCCCATCTTGCAAAACTATACTACTATATACAATATCATATCTATGATATTGACATTGATATAATCCAGTTTATAGAATATTTTCTTCATGACAAGTATCCCTCATCTTTCCCTTTTATGCTTTCTCACCTTCATCCCACTCCTACCCACTCTGTAACAACAGATAACCACTAATCATTTCCTCATATAACGTCTGTTTTAATCCTGTTTTTGAAAACAGATTTCCTGAGAACTCTTCTTTATGTATGTTTTAGCAATTGACATTTGATAGATAGCTTTTATTACTTTGTTTTGTTTCTATTTCTAGCTTCCTAAGATGGTTCATCATGAATAGGTGCTGATTTTTTAAACAAATGATTTTAATATATCTGGTGAGATAATTTTTCTTCTTTAATCTTCTAGTGTGGTGAATTATGTTGATATTCTTTATATATAAAGCATTTTATATTCCTTGGATAAAGCCATCTAGGCTTTATGATGCATTTAAAAAATAAATTGATACATTATTACTGCTTAAATTGGTTTAATTATTTTTTATTCTATGTTCATGAGTAATGGAATGAACTATAATTTACTTCTTTATTACTCTCCATTATTAATATTTATATAATGTTTATTGTACTTCCATAAAATAATTTGGGAAGCATTCCTTATTTTTCTTTTTACTGTAAGAGTTTGTATAAGAATAAAATTACATCATCTCATCAGTTTTAATAGAACATCTCCAGCATGTTGCCTTCCCCCAGTACTCTAAATTCTACTGTTTAACTCTTGTGTTCTACTGAGATAGAATAGTTAGTGTGGTTCTAGAACTCACCGAGACTTTCCATCCAGGATGTTCACATTGTTTTATTAATCCTTAGTTACTTCTATTACATAAATATTTATTACTACATAGTATAATATTGCCCCTGATAATCTTGTTATTTCTACTCTGCATTTTTCTATTTATCTTATTCTAACTTAAGTTCTCAGTGGTTGGTCTATCTATCTATATTATTTATCTACCATTATCTATTAGCATCACCTATCTGAAATATATCATCTATCTATCTATCTATCTATCTATCTATCATCTATCTATGTATATCTCATCTATCATCATCTATCATCTGTATATCATTTATCATCTATTTATGCACTGGGGTCACTATTTCTTAAGGATTTCTCTCCCATCAAAATTATCCTCAATTCAGGTGTTGCTAAAATGTTGTGGGGTATGCTGGTCCCCAAGTGTTTCCAAACTCTACAAGAGAGAAAACCCTGTACAAGTTATCTTTGCTGAGGCATCTATAGTACCTACATTCTCACTGATATTTAGAAGTCCTAGAAGTCCTTCTGTCTCAATAGTAATTTAGCTACAGAATAGCATATATATTGGAAATGAGGGTAGAATAATGGGATAGTAGGGTAGGTAAATGATGAAAAATAATCCCAAATGGCAGATTTTAGAAATGTATCACAATACATATATTTCTCACTTATACGAAAGTTCATTGTGGGCCACTGGGATTTTGTAGAGGTTATGCTACACAGTCATGTAGAGACTTGAACTCCTTTCTTTCTGTGACAACCAGAAAATCTAGAAGATAGGAAAAAAAAAAAGAGTAAATAATTGTTTAAGAGACTTTTAGGCCAATCTGGAAGTTGTATGTGTGATATTAATCTATATTCTGTGGGGAAGAACTTACCCATATATTGTCAACTTTACTTTACATGAGTGGGGGCATGTAGCCTTCCTGTCAATTCAGTAATAAAATTAATTAGTTTAGTTAATTAACGCATGGCACTTTGTCTACCAAAGGTTACAAGTCACGTTCAACATACAATCTTCTTAGAATCCTCCTTCCCTCCTTTTTTCTTTTTCTTTTTTTTTTATTTTTTATCATGGATGGTTTTAAAATTGGAATAAAAAGTAACTGGAGGTGTTTCAGATATATGCTAGGTAGATTAGAGAATATTGAAATAGGAGATATGTGGAATGATGAGGCCTGAGCTGGAGAACTGGTGGTATGAATAAAGTTGAGGGGAAATGAGGTAAATAGTTACACAGGTTCAGAGAAGAGTTGAAAATTGATTGAACCCAGGGGATTAAGTAAGAGAGCAGTGCCATTTATGATGATAAAGTTTGATGGGTAAGATGATGGTATTGTAAACTGAAACAAACACAAAAGGAAGAGAAGACTTCATATGGAAAATGGTATGGCTGTAATAGATTTGAATATCCAGAAGGAATAGAGAAGTTGGTATCTGTTAAGTTCATAACAATATCATGCTAGAGTTTAGAAGAAGGGTCAGGGCTGGCAATTTAATTGGCTGTTTGCATAAGCACGAGAGCTTAATTAATGTAATTGTTAAGGGGGGCTACTATAAAATTATATACAGAAAGGCTTAAAGTGGTTACTTTATATCAGCATCAATAGAAAATGCAAAGTAGGAGAATTGGAGAGAAAGGACAGCATTTTCTTCTTTCTGGTGAACAAGAGAGGCCCCTGTAGCTGATGGCTGTTGAGAAAGAGGTGAAGAAATAGCCCAAGGTATTAATCATCTTGGGGTAGAGGATTTGATCAATACATATTAGGACAAAAAATGAATGTTTAATCTTAATTAGTTCAGTGTTTTTAATTTTTTGCTGAAGGGATTCATGTTTTCTTATTTTCTTCAATGGTTTTATTATATTTTCAGAATAAAAATATATTACTGAGTTGGAAAAGAACCTTTGTTTTATTATGAAATTACTTCTAAATTGTACTCTAAAAAATGAGCACAAGATCTAGCATATCAATGATATGCTCTTGGTTTTACAAACTAATTATCTCATAGTAGGTGAATGATAACACATGAAGTGTAGGCTACTATGAAAGACCATGCAAAAAATAGAAGATGACAGATACTTGATTATATAGAAATATTACATTGTGGGCCACTGTTAACCACAGGATAAATTAATTATTATATAATGTTGTTACAGAACTAGTATAATAGTTAGGCATACTCAGGATTATTACATTCATTCAAGAAGCATTTATTGAAAATTTGTTTTGTCCTGAGCATTGTTCTAGAACCTGGAGCTATGTAGACAGAGAAGATACAAGCTCTACATGCAAGGAGTGCTAACCTAGCAGGAATATCAGTTAATATATGAATAAATATTTTGCAGTATAATCAGTGCTTAGACAAATATGTCAGAATGCTGAAGGAACTCAGGACTAATTCATCCTCTCAACATATTGGGATTATGTAGTATGAAGGGAAATATACTGGCGCTTAAGGCTTTATTTTGTCATCATTGCTATTGAGTAGCAGAAAAAGTTTCTTTTATATCACCAACAGTTTAATGTTTATTATTTATGTATAAATACTAGACTGTACTGTAGGGTGACATATAAAAATGTGGTTAAAGATTTTGACCAATATAGAAGGATATGAGGTAGTCAAGAAGAGAAAGAACCACAAATTAAACAAGCTTTGGAAAATTTTGCAGTGATACACAGCATATTCAGCATGGGACTCACAAGGCAGGGTTTCCCTCCCCCTGCACACATGAAAACCAATCTCAATCGTAGTATTTCTAATGCAAAATATTATATGTTAACATAGTCTTGCTTATTGAGAATATTTTGAATGATGTCCCTATTTTAAATATTTTATTTTAGTTATTTAAATATACTTAAATAAATTGCCTCTACACTTTCCTATGATTCTTGGGGATAATATATATTCTGAAAATAAATTATTTCTAAATTTGAGTTCCCTGGGCGGGGATAACAAAAGGAAGTAACTAATCTTTGTCACAGCAATTTTTCAAATGATAGCATCTTTCTATCCTATCAGCTTGTAGAATTACCTCAGTGATGGAAAAGGTTGATGTCAAATATTTTATCTGCAATCTGGACCCAGTGTTTAAGATAAATTGGTATGGGAGTGCTTGGAAATTGAAGCAAAATAGCAAGTTCTTGGCTATATTTGTGCATATTTGTCTTTCAGATCCTGTAACCTATGAAGAAAAATGCAAATACCCATGTATATAAAATCAATTTTAAGTTAACTCCAAAGTTATACATATTTAGGTCTAGAGATTCAGCTTTGCCAATATTTTAAAAATTATATTTATTCACTCATTTACTCATTCATTGTTTCAAAATGTCAAATTAAACATTTTCACTGTACTTAGAACTAGAAATACAATAAATAACCATATAGACACAATTATATCTGACCATGGAGTTTAAAGTCTAACAGGTAAGGCAGATAATTAAAAATGAAATGAAAATAAATGTAATAAGTGCCTTGATGAAGAATAAACAGGAACCATGGAAGCACATAGGAGGAGCATCAGATTTGATATGTGTCTGTGTGTGTATATGTGTTTGAGTGCATGTGTGTGCATGTGCCAGGCTTATCCCAGGAAGAATGATGTTTTTTCTGGTATTTTAAAATGAACAGGATGTAGAATAAGTATACTATAGGCTTAATCATCCATAGTGTGAGGAGGTGTGGGAGTATGCAACAATGAATGGAATAATGGCATTAAAGGCAATTATTGCTTGTTTGTCCTTAGGTAAGTAATTTAACGTTCATATTATACATGATTTAAATACCTTTTTAGCTTGAAATTCAATGACTTTATTGAATTAATCCTGAGTGGCTAAATGTTTTTTTGTGCTTTGCAAATTTTATGACTGCCGATTAACCAGACACCTCACACCTGCAATTTATTTATTTTAATCCTGAAGACTGTCCAACATTAAGGGAAAAAAAATTCTGTCTAGGGGCAAGTTAAGAATTCTTATTGAACATAAGGCTAGCAATTCAATAAAAGGAGAGTTTTGACTTCCAAAAGATATGTTGGCTGAGAAAAATATATTTCTGCAGTTAGATTTCTTTTGTGCAGTAGAATAAATAGAGGACATGAATTCTAGGATGATAGATGAAATTCAGTTTCTTTCAAGGTCTGAAGTGGAGAAGAGTTCAGTAAGAGAGCAAGTGATGGTGATATTGTAGTGAATACTGATCACAGAAGTAAACCAACTAGCAGGGGATTTATTTCTGTCATACTATGAAAAGCGTATCTAGGGAAAGAGAGGAAAAATATTAGAATTTATACTTTCATTCAATATTTGTTCTACAAATATTTAGTTAGTATTTTCTGTTTAACAGATACTGTGCTAGGCTTGTAAGGAGTTCAGAGTCCTTTGGGATTGGCAGAAATGAAAAATCAATTATTTAATCAATAACAGTAAACGCTAATACTAAGCAAGTGCTTACTGGGTACAAGATTCCACGTTAAATCCTTCACAAGGCTTCTCTGATTTTTTTCCTCACAAAAGTATTGGCGATAAGTACTACTACTAGCCTAATTGTATATAAAAATAAACCGAGGCTAGAGAAATGAGATCAGTAGTGTATCTCAGGTCACTGAAGCAGTACAGAAATTGCCATGAGAGAAGTACATGATTATGACACAGATTTTAGAATTATCAGACACAGATTTAAAATAACATTAATATATTAAGGACTCAAATAAAAAAGTAGACACTATTCAAGAACAGATGGTTAATATAAGCAAAGAAATCAAAACACTAAGAATAAAAAATAAGTTTTAAAAATAAAAAAACACTGCAACACAAATAAAGACTATTTTTGGTGGGCTTGTCTATAAATTAGACATGACCAAGGCAAAAATCAGTGAGCCTGTAGGTAAGTCCTTAGAATTCTCCAAATGAAAATGAATTAAAAAAAGAATAATACAGTAATAATAAAGAACAGATTATTCAAAAAGTAGGGCAATTAAAAATTTTGTCACATATGTATAATTAAAATATCAGAATAAAAAGAAAGAGGAAAAAAAACCTAGAAAAAATATTTTATGGCTGATATTTTTTTCTAAATTTCTGATAGACACCAAACCACAGGCCCAGGAAGATCAGAAGAATTCATATATGATGAATATCCCAAATTCTACACATAGTCACATTGTATTCAAAGTGCAAAACTTGAAATAATCTGGGAGGAGACACCTTGCAAAAAATGGTACAAGGATAAAATTGTGGGGGTATTTCTAATAAAAAATAACCCAAGCAAGAAAAGGATGGGGTGAATTATTTAAATAGTGGAAAGAAAAAAAAATTCTGCCACTCTAGAGTTCTATACCCTGAGAAATTATCCTTCAAAATGAAGGAGAGATAAATATTCTCAGAATAACAAAACTGAAGTATTTTAATGAAGCAGATTGTTCTCTGCAAAAATGTTTTAAAAAATTATTTATGGAGGGAAAGCTGGGATGGCTCAGCGGGTTAAGCACTTGCTTTGAAGCCTCGAGGACTGAGGATCGAATCCCGGCTCTGGCCCAGGTGGACCCACATGCTGAACTGGGGTGTGCTTCCTGAACGCGGTGAGGCCCCCAGTTCAGTTAAAAAAAAAATCTTTATGGAGAAGGAATAAAATAATATGATAAATTTGTCTTACATAAAGAAAGAAAGAAAATTGAAGAAGAAATAAACAGAGGCAAAATAAATATTTCATTTTCTCATTTTTAAAGATTTATTTTTATTGTTTTTTGACAGAGAGACTGAGAGAGACAGAGAGAAGGGGGAGGGCCCAGAGCAGTCTCCGTAGTTGACAGCATTAGTTTTCCATATAGTTTCACTCCACAAGCAGGCTGCACAGGGCAGGAACTGGGCTGGGAGCCTCCCACATAGGTCCCGGCAAGAACTGAACTGGGGGCACACCCCAGTTCAGCATGTGGGTCTGCCTGGGCCAGAGCCAGGATTTGATCCTTGGTCTCTGGGGATGTAAAGCAAGAGCTTAACTCTCTCAGCCATCCCAGCTTCCCTCATTTTCTTATTTTTAGTTGATCTAATATCTATTAAAAGTAATAGTAGCAGTATATTTGATAATTATAGCATCTGTACAAGTAAAATGATTGACAGAAATGCCGTAAAGGCCAGGAGTAGGTATCCTATAAGAGCATATTTCCCATTTCTACCACTTTCTCAATTATTTATGACAGAGGTTATGAGGTCATGATTAGAGCCATCATTGAGATTAATGTCCTTATAAAAGAAGCCCCAGAATGCTCCTTGGCCCCTTCTGCTATGTGAGATTACAATAAAAAAGTAGCCATTAATGAGGAAGTATGAGTTCACCAGACAATAAAAATTGAATTTAACAGCTCCTGTGATCTTGGACTTATGGCCTCCAGAACTGGAAGAAATAAAATTTGGTTGATTGTAAGCCGTCTATGCTATCTTGTTGTAACAGCCCAAATGGACAAAGGTAAACAATACCAAACAGTCCATATTATTACCTCAACTATTTAAATGAAGAATCTGTTGGTCTGAAAGCCTTGATAACTTGATGAAAGTCAATCAGTGAATTGGGGACCATGTAAAATCTTAAGCTCAGGACTACTCAACTTGATGGTTTTTGCTCTTTCTCTCTATGGCCTGGCTTCCCATGCCACTGCTTTTGAGCTGAGCTGATGGCACATTCTTAGATAAATTCAATTTTCAGCAATTGTGCTATTTTTGATAAGATATGTAAGAAATTCTTAAATATGAATATTTGCTATAAAAGTGAACAGTCTAATTGTATATCCATTTTAAGTTTTCATTTGTATGTTTCCATGAGAAACTTAAAAATATTTTCACATCTTCTCAAAGTGGGAACAACTCCCAGTAAAATGGAAAATGAACCACTTTCAGTGAAACAGTAGAATCACTCCCACTAAAACAGAAAATGAACTAATGGAGTGAAAAGAATTACTCTATTGAAATGTCCTCTCTTTGTTTTGGTTAGTGCCTTGGCTATCTGTCTTTTCACCTTCCTAGGTTCCAGCTCCTCTCTAAGTAGCTCAGACAGTTCAGTCTCTTCCTCAACATGTTCTCTCTTGCCATTATTTACTTGTTCACCATCCATTCGGTGTTCATCTATGCTATTCCCAGACCCATGAGAGGTAGGGACCATGTGGCTTTCTCTAAAACTCACATCTTACCACAGACTGCTATTCTTTGCTCTCTGGCTCTGAGGCTTCTTGCTTGCTTGCTTGCTTTTTCCTTCCTTCCTTCCTTCCTTCCTTCCTTCCTTCCTTCC